>NIPM01001277.1:0-22610 GCA_002738285.1 Holacanthella duospinosa | reverse complement strand
ACGCTTTTTTTTAGTATGTGCTTTTTCAGCAAAACTTTCCCCATAGTCTGCTAAATTCAGCCACACCCTGTATTTAGACCACTCGTGGGACCTTAGGTCTTTAGTGGTCAATTGATAAAATTCTAATTTTCTAATTCTTACATTTTCTTTCCAATAATTTCATTTAGGCATATAGGTACTTTCAAGGATTCCACACCAATTCATTCAACAACCCCCTCCGGGAGAGGAGGAGGTTTCTCGAGGCCGGGAATGTGATGGAACCCAGTTCCCTCATCTTCGTCCTCATCAACCCGTTCCTGTGTTGCTGTCTCCCCTCATCTCAAGACAACAACACAAGGAACAAGAAGAAATCATCATCAGCATCCTCTTCCCTTTCTCTACAAAAAACTACTCTTCCTATGTTAGGATATATATATATACCATAATATATATGATATATGAAGTTTGTGGTGTTGTCCATAAACAACGCCCAGTCACATAGAAGAACTGAGGAATAAAACAGCCTCGCTGCTTTCCTCCATTTTTTGAAAGTTTTTGATTATTTTTTATTAAATATTAATTAATAAAATATTATTAAAATATAATTTAAAAAGTAGTGGTGACCTGGTGACCCGACGACCACACTCCACAGGACCACTTCACCGTCATCCACAAAATCATAAAAGAGGACCCTTCAAGGATCCTCATACACAACAAGTTTTAAGAGCTAATTCATATGAAATGCAGAAGGTGAATGCTAATGAATGCTAACAACAAAAAATTTCTCATCGAAATGGACTAATTGACGTTTTTTTGATTATAGAATATTATTAGCCATTTAATATACTTTTAAAATAGTGGAGTTTCTAAACTTTCAGCTTAATAAAATGCAGCGTTAATTTTCAATGGAATGAAAATATTGGTAACAAGGTATAGATTTGATTAATTTAAGAACTATGAAAATGAACTTCATTTAACCAAAATATTGTTTGTATTTAATGTTGAAACCAGGTAATAGGATAATAAAAAATCAAATGGAAACAGGAATAACAACAATTGTACATTCACACATTCATTATTTATAAACCATTGGAAAGCAATGTTATGTCAACTTTTACTACGCATTTGAAATAATTATTATTCAATTAGCTACTGTCTTGCAAATTTTAATTTATACTAAACGTGTTGGAAATAAGATTCGTTTTAACTAACATAAAAAACACATAATGCCGATATCACGATTCGAACCTGGAGCCTTTGTGTTTCAAGTCACAAAAATAATTTGCACCTATAAACCACTGCACCACCTCTTCTAGTAATAAGAGTGAGAGAATTTTAAACTTATTTAAGTTTAGTTGATATTTGCATCCAGGAGGCCTAACTTCACACCTTGCACAATGCGCTTCAGTTGTGGAAATTGTCAGTCTCGTTGAGAATACAAATCTGTGTGATTTTTACATAATTAACGTTTTTTGAGTATTTAAAAGTGTTTACATAGTTAACGTGTCAAATTCAAATTCAAGTTCTTGTGGTTGTAAGTGTGGAACGTATCGCCGTGACTAAGTGCTACTGAAACTGTTCAATTAGATTTCATCTTGAACTGACAAAGTTTTGTGTGATACAAAGTTAGATTTTGTGCGACGTGTGCAATAGGGCGTACAGCTGAAGCTGAAAAGTCAAGTAAAGCATTTTTTTTTGGGATCCGTAAATAAAGGTCGATAATTTTTAAAATAATGAGCAAATCCATTGATATGCGTCACGTCGTGAAACTCGATGAAACGAACTATCAACGGTGGAAACTCCAAATAACGCTGGTGCTTACTGTTGCTGCCAACATGTGGACAGCCAGTTTTCTGTCTTAGGATGTATCTGTTTACTTTTTTTTTGAGCTCTATCCCATGGAAAAAGAATTTTTCACCCCTTGTTACAACTCACGGTTATGAAGCTTCTGTTCGACTGGCAGTGATGTTATCCTTGCGCGTGATTTCCTTAGTCGACGCTTTTGTGACTTGTAAACTTTTTTTTTGTAATTTGTTTTTAAATAAACTGCACAAACGACAGACATATTTTGTAAAGTTAGCAACACTAACAACAACCATAACCCAAACTTAGTCCAACCCAAATTCATAATCGTCAGCATTTTAGTTCTGCGTGTACTTGATCACCTAATGATAACCGCTGAGTAGCCTGATGTTCGTTCATAATGTTTTGGTAGAATTTATGCTCCAGCGAGAAATGCTGTTGGCTATTGTTCTATAATCTCTATGCGGCGCAGACAGATAAATTTAACATTTTTCTGAGTTCGATGTCTCGTAGTAAATTGTAACAAAACGTTACAATTCAGGGAGGCCAGGTATTTGAATCACCTCTTTAGGTTGAGAGGTAAACGTTAACAGTTAGTTAGGTTTCAATTTTATTTCATGTTTATTGGTTAAGTTTTATTTTTGAAAAAAGTTTTTTTGGTAAAGATGGAAATTGAGTTGGGTATAAGTGAGCAGTTAATCCAAAGTTTTTCCTAAAAATTCCGGTTTCCAATGGAAATGGTTCAAAAACAAAAAAAATAAACAGATATATCCTAAGACAGAAAACTGACTGTCCATATGTTGGCAGCAACAGTAGAACCACCGAACTTTGGGAGATAGATGACGGCACAGCGGCTCGTCCCGCTGATGTTGTCGCAGGCCAAGCCGCCTGGGACAAGAAAGATTATCAGGCTCAGGCAATAATTGTCCCCACTTTGTACAATAATCAAACGAATCATATTTACAGCTGTAATTAACTCCGATGCAAGTACGCTTAATAAACAACATACTCTTGCATCATTTCTCAACTACAAGGTTGACCGTGACGACTTCGTCATCACTTCTTACAGAGAGATTGAGGAGAAAGGAAGAGCTCGAGAAGACTCAATATGAGAAGAACCAGAAAGTTAAGAGTAAAGGGTCTGATGCAGCAGCGTATTTTACTAACGCTAGTAACACCAATCAACGGAACCCCACAAACTCAAGAAAATATCAACAAGTTGAAAATAGTGAAAAAGTTTCCCCTTGAAAAAAAAAGACCAACTGCAGGAACTGTGGAAAACGGGGCCATTGGCAAGCAGAGTGTCGAGCTCCCAAACGCGACAACAGACAAAGAGAGGGAAGCTATCAAAACAATACATATGGGAATCGAGGTAGTTTTGTTTCAACAACCACGGACGGACGTGCTTCAGGGCTAACTTGAAGTGAAAAGGTTAATACAATTGATACAAAACAGAGGTTTAGTTTTACGCCTAACGCGTTCATGATGAAATATGGAGATGAAGGGGAGGATTCTCATCTCAAGTGGATAAGAGACTCAGGTGCGACGCATCACATGACACGACGAACTGAATGGATTGAAGACTTCACTAAATTTTTAAAGCCAAGGTCAGTGAATCTCTCCAATAAAAAGGAAGTAATTGCATTAGGGACTGGTACCGTGCGATTAGAAGCATTAATCGGAAATGAGTGACAGGAATGTACATTGAGTGATGTGTTGTTTCTTCCCGAAGCCGCTAACTTGTTCTCCGAAGTAGTGATGGCCACGAAGGGTTACGAGATTGTTAGGAACATCCGTGGAACCTTCTATCACGACGAAAATTGAAACCCTGGTCCAATGGCAGATTTTGAGAATCGTATCTACATCATGTGGTTCAGAACGCTACATTCTCACGCTTTGATGACTCGTGTCAACACAGCAAAACTTTGGCACGAAAGGTTAGGCCATGTAAATATTCAATCGATTCGGGAAACAGTAAAAATTAACAAAGCGACTGGACTTAAGTTGAATGAGTTGAAAGATGATTTTGCATGTGACGCATGTCACATGGGAAAGGAAACGCTAAAGCCCTTCCCTGTGACGGAAAGACGCGTAGATTTGACTCCAGGTGAATTAATCCACACTGACCTATCCGGGAAGATGCCAGTAGAGTCGCTAAGGGGCTCGAAATATTTTTTACTTGTTCTGTAACAAGTTTATGTTCTGCGTATTTTCTGAAGACAAAAAATCAAACCGTTTATTAAGTTTAGCACTTCGTTTGATTTATCAAAAACCAAACCCGGAATAGAGTCAAGCGAGTAAAAACGGATAACGGAACCAAATTTTGCAAAACCAATCTTACTTCCTTTTTTGAAAAACTGGGAATAATTCGTGAAACAACTGGTTCGCATTGTCCAGAGACAAATGGACGAATTGAACGAGAGATGCGTACGATAAAGAATACGGCACGTGCAATGCTTCGGGAATCTGAACCTTCCGCAAATATGTCGGCTGAGGCCGTTGCCTCGACTATCTATATTCACAATCGTGTGGTGAATAGCCAGAGCTCAAAAGTCACAGCATTTGAGCGAATTTTCGGTAGAAAACCCAATCTTTCACATACGAGAGTATTTGGGTGTAAAGCATTCGCCCAAGTACCGAAAGAGCATCGTCGTACCTGGGATCCGAAAGCTGAAAAATTGATATTGTTGGCTACGACAACAACTCACGCAAATATCGGCTGCTCGATACAAAGAAAAAGGCAATCATTCTGGCAAGAAATGTAAGTTCCAATTTTCAAACAAAAGAGTATAGTTTGTGTGAAATCTCAGGAATGGGTGGTGATGAAGAAGTAAAAGAAGACCCAGAAATTGACTTGAAGTAAAAGATGAGGAGTACAAGTATCCACCGCTACCAGAAGATGAGTTTGATCATTCTGACCACGACGTCAACAATAGAGCTAACAGTAAACAAGTCAAAGATAAGCCTGAGCGTCCAAGAAACGTCGTCGTTCTGATCAAAACTGTTGACGGCAGTTATCAAGCGAAGATCCTTGCACATGGAGAAAGTGTTATTTAGCTCCCTAAGAAAAGCAAAGGAATCTCACACGAACCAGCCATAGTTTGAGAGATCGGTCAAGCCTTCGGAGTCCAGATTGTTACCAAGCCAATATGACTCAATTCAACAACGAACCGAAGAGCTATAATGATGCTCTTGAATCAGCAGACGCCCATTTGTGGAAGAAAGCAATCGAATCTGAATTATCCAGTCAGGCAGAAAATGAGACATGGGAGTTAGTGGAGACTCCGAAACATAAAAAATCCTTGACAGTCGATGAGTGTTCAAGATAAAGTACAACACTGATGGTACTGTCGACAGGCATAAAGCCCGCTTGGTCATCAAAGGATTCAGATAGAACTATGGCATTGACTACACGGAGACATTCTCGCCAGTTTGTCGCTATGAGTCGATACGCTTCATTCTTGCAATGGGGAAATCAATGAATCTTATCGTAAGACAATTTGACGTAAAAACAGCATTTCTCCATGGCTCCCTGGACGACAAAATACATTTGGAAGTTCCAGATGGTTCTCAAATCACCTCCAGGATTTGTTTGCTTATTGAAAAAGAGCCTTTACGGCTTAAAACAAGCCCCACAATGTTGGAATGCTACGTTTATGAATTTTTTAGCAAAGCTTAACATCTTCGTCTGCAAAAGTGATCCAAGCGTCTACTATAGAACAATCCTGGAAACTGATGTTATCGTAGCACTATATGTAGATGATGGGCTGGTGCTCTCCTCAAAAGAAGCAGCAGTGCAATTATTATTAAAAGAAATTGGACAAGCTTTCAAAATCACAAATTCTAAACCATCCTTTTTCGTCGGAGTTCAAATCAATGTGATGAGCAAACTGGAAACATTTATTTGACTCAAACAAGTCTTATTCGGGCACTCCTGGAGCAATACAGTATGAACGAGTGCAAAGTTGCCACAATCCATATGGAACCAAATGAGCAGCTTCTGCCAGTCAAACTGTGTGAGTCGCGCTTACCTTTCAGGGAGCTTATTGGCTCCCTTCTGTTCTTAGCAAGAACTACAAGACCCGACATCGCCTACGCTGTCGCAAAGCTCTCACAGTTCTGCTTCAATTACGATGAGTCGTATTGGAAGTTGGCAAAGACGATTCTCCGATACCTTCATGGAACTAGGACACTCGGTCTCAAATTCGAGGTAGACTCACCATTAACCTTGTTAGGATACACAGATGCTGATTATGCAGCTGATAAAGTAGACCGGAAATCAACGTCAGGAATGGTTTTTTACCTAGGAACCGCGCTTATCAGTTGGTCGAGTCACAAGCAATCAGTAGTCGCCTTATCTTCAACGGAATCTGAATATGTGGCTCTCGCAACAGGAGCGAAAGAGGCAATTTGGCTTCGTCACCTCGCGAATAAACTTGGACTTCCTCAATCAGAGCCAACGACGATACTTATCGACAATCAAAGTTCGATTAAGCTGGTACAGAATCCGGAATTTCACAGCAGATCCAAACATATAGATGTCCGTTTTCTTTTTGCCAGGAGTCTCGTTGAGGGAGGTAAAATTCTAGTGAAATATATGCCTACTACAGAGCAAGCCGCAGACATTCTTACAAAGCCCCTTGGGAAAACTAAATTTGAGGAAATGAAGGTGCTTTTGGGGATGGATCAACCGAAGTTTCAAGTGGCTAAATGCACTTTTGACAATGCAAAGCCACGGAAAAGGATGGAAGTTTCAATAATCTTCTGAAATTTTACTGGTGCTCATGCTGTTGGTTATGTTTATCGAAGGTGGAGAAAGTTTTTCTTTCCAAACTACCCAGCCAGTGCTTTGGCGACGAAGTTCAACACTGATCACCAAAGGCAATTACGGGGTTAAACTAACCATTAGATTCGTCAACCCATGCCAGTTGTTTAACAAACGAAACAATTCATCAAGACATGCTCAAAGAAGCCAGAGGTCAATGTAAGAAAATGTACCAGGAGATGTTCCTAGACGAACTCAGCGACATGTGTTCAGGAGAAAATAAACGAACCGTCCAGATGAGAACAAAGAGGTTCATAGTTTTTCTTACAATCGGGATTATCGTATCAACTATTATCACTTCCGTTGGTGTTTTTTCACGAGAAGAAACACTCGACCTCAGGAGAATCATTGGCAGAACATCCGATGACGTGGACCACTGTCGTCGGCTTTCTCATCATTATGATCCTCATCGTCTTGTTGACTTACTACTGTATGAAGGCGAAAAAAATACAGGTGTCAATTTTAGTACAACCTGTTAATGAGGAAATCGAGATGAACAATCTTCAAAACGCTCGAGATTGACAAGGGGTGTAAAAATAAGCAATCACAAGCTGAATTCATGCATGAAGTCAAATTTAGTCGCTATTAGTCCCTTATCTTGTACATTGAATTTCTTAGAGTTTGAATCCATGAGTCACCATCGGGTGTAAAGTACATGAACCTTATTTTAGTTAATTCTAATTTAATATGTTCCACGTTCTAAATAAACTCAGTCACAATCTAAAACTGTGTGCGGGATATATTCGATTCTCCTAATACAAGCCCTTGTTTTTCTAACATCAAGTAATCATTTGTTTTTGATAAATCAAACAATCGAAGTATGTTGAACTAACCCTCAGTTTTCTATGAGCCATAATTCATTTCCTCCTCTTTTCTACCAGTCATCGTCATCACTTACCTGTTGATTTTGAAACTAATAAATTTGAAATGAACAATATTTTGTTTTAGATTCGGCGTACATTACAGTGCTACTCTAATTCATCAATTTAGTGAAATTTGGGGATGTGATACAGAAAACTTCGTCAGGTCCTCAGGATTTGGCCTTTTAAGGATCATGTGTCGGCCAATTAATTGAAATTTGCCAATAATTTGAAAACTCTTTTCGCATGTATTAAGACCACTCAAACTCCAAGCCAAAAAGTAAGTGTCATGGTGCCATAGGGTACCAAGACAACTACTGTTTATATTTTTTATGTTATACCTACTCCATTTATCATAAAAATTTAAATTTTGTAGCTCAAATCTAATAAGTTTTGTAAATAGACAATTTTGAAGCTCGGAAGCATACATTAACATATGGCAGGTATAGGTGAAGCCCGGCGTAAGCTCGGTCTTATAATATGGAAGAATTTTTGTATTCTCTTGCATAATGATTCAGGCGCATGAGTACAAATCAGTTGGCCACTCTTTTGTTTCGTGGTGGAACAGATCGGGAATATGTTAATTTTAAACCTTCACAGTGTGGATATGGATATGTGACAAAGAACCACATTCCTGTCGAGGTGCCAAACAATACTTTTGATGACGTCAATAACGTTTTTACTCAAAGAATACCTTAACCAATGAATTTCGAACACTTAGTTTTTTGTATCTATGCAGTAAGAATTTTGAACTCGAAATAAAGATTTGAAACTTGTATCAATCATGAATGCTTGTTATTATAAATATTTATTAAATATAAATTATTAAATATTTTTATTATTTTATTTTATTTTAAAATCTTTTTTTTTATGTTTTTAGGAACTTTTCAGGATATTAGGGAAACAACTCGGTATTGAGTTTACAGTTCTACCCTCTTTGAACGGAAATGGAATTATTTGTAAAAATCCGATTCCTAGCGAATACCGTCGAGAGGGAAATGGCGTCTACATTGCCTATGTCGCCAACACTACCGTCGTTAACGAATTTATCCAAAAACGAATGGCACACATATTTTGTAAATTAGGTGGATATTGGAGATGTGACTACTCCGAATTGGTTAGATTAACTAAAGTAAGTCAACCAATTGACATTCATAAAAGATAATTCTGAAGATGAAGTATATAACTGACAAAAATTTTGTCACAAAATTAAGTTGAGAATACTAATTGATGGTTTGTTGGTTTGGTATAAGTTTCCATGGATTTAGAACAGAAGGAGATGTAGTAGAAGTAGAAGTCGTCAGATTCACTGAAGCGTTAGCCAGGTTGAATGACTATACTCCATAGCAAACGAAATCTTCACAAAGTTCGATAGTAGAAAATATTTTGGCAGCAATACTTTTCCATCCCGATCCCGATGGTAAAATTGAAAATGGCGGGAAATTTTCCTACGAAATTCGAATGATAGCTAGGCATATGCTGAAAACTACTGTGGGCAGTGTGAGAAACGGGTGTATCCAATTTGGAGGGGGATGGCTTCTACCCACGTAACATTGTAGTCGGAGTCTATATTCACCGGCAAATGACACAGAATTTGTCTATCTGGCATGAGTAGATATTGAATACATATCTACAAATAGAATTTGTCTTAACCAAATCTAGGTATTCAGTTCGGACATATAGTATCCATGTTGAATCCAAGTAAAAGAATTTGGAGGGAAAACAGAGAAATTAAATGGAATCAAGTAAGATTCCGTCAATACTTTCTAGTTGTCTCTGTAATGCTTCTCTGTTTTTTGTCCTGTCATTTTGTATAGTTATTGAAAGGAAAAACATCTGAAATTATTTCATACAAAAAAGACGAAGACAAGTATATTTATTCTTCCGTATTTCATCATTCCGCAGTGGGATCTCATCGGCAGGGTTGAATAAAATAAATAGTCTTGCCTTTTAAATCAAAGATACGCGGAAAACTCAATAGGCACATAGATAATTCGTTAAAGACTGAGATAGAACTCAATAGTAAGTTAGAGTCGTTAATTGAAGTGCCAAATGTAAATATCGAAGGTCAGGAAGACGGACTAGATCTTGCTCAAGGTCAGGAGGCACACATTTCCAATCAATCATTTCTCAGCAGGCCTTGTGAAGGTAGTGAAATTGACTTCCGTGGTGCCTTCAATTCCAAGTCTTCAAGTGAAAGTGATATTGAGTCTGATTTTGAAAATTCGAAAACCGAATCAATTAACGAATTCTTAAGTAGTTTGTCGTTACGTTATGGAATTAGTCATATCGCATTGACTGAATTATTGAAACATTTGAAAACACACAACTGTTACTCTTCACTCCCAAGTGACAGCCAAACTCTTCTTAAAACTTCAACAGTTACATCAATTATTCCAGTTACTCCAGGCGAATACACCCATTTTGGAGTCACCACCGGTCTTATATTAGTAATGCAAAATAATTGCATTAAATCAAAAACAATTGAATTATTTGTTAATATTGTTGGCCTTCCAGTTTTTAAAAGTTCAAATTGTTGGTCAATTTTGGCCAATCTTAGGCTATATTCGTGGGACAGCTACATCCCCGTTTGTAATAGGACTTTATTATGGTAATTTGAAGCCAGGTTCAATTGATATTTACTTGAAAGAATTCATAGCTGAATGTAGAGTGCTGATTTCAACAGGAGTTACAATCGCAGGGGATCACTTCCCATTTAGTTTGAGTGGTCTTATTTGTAATGCGCCAGCAAAATTTTTCATCCTTAGTGTCAAAGGTCACACTGGATACTTTGGATCATCCAAATTGGATGTATTAAATGTCAATCAAAGGGTGAATACATCAACCGTCGGATGTGTTTTCCAGATATATGTGCCCTTCTAGAACATACTCTAAAGTTGAACTACAATCAGACAATTCAAATGTCATATGTGAGAGTCCATTGACACAGTTGATTCTCAACTTTTCGTCCGATGTCCCGTTAGGCTGTATGTATTTGGTTTATCTCGGAGTGGGGAAAAATTAATTTTAATTTGGTTACGAGGTGATTTTAGGGTATTCCGATTGTGTAGCAAGGATGCGAATTTAATAAGTGAACGGTTGATGTCTTGTAGAAATTTTATTTCAAAATATTTTTGCCGGAAACCCCGAAGTTTAAAGAAATAGACCAGTGAAAAGCAACCGAGCTTCGACAATTTCTACTTTATACTGGGCCCGTGGTTTTAAAAAATGTCCTTCTTAAGAAAGACTACGATTTATTTAATTGCCTGTCTGTGTCTATTCGAATTCTTTCAAGTGAGGTGATTTGCATTACATATAATGAATACGCATCAAATTTATTACGTTACTTTGTGAACGAATTTTCTTGGCTTTATGGGGAAGAACTAATTTCTTACAACGTGCATAATTTAGTTTATTTAGCTGACGACTGTGTTAAGTTTGGACCTTTACAGACATTCAGTGGCTTTAGATTTGAAAGTAAACTTGGTTCGATTAAGAAGCTTTTACGCTCTTCCAAGTCTCCTTTGCAACAAGTACATCGTCGCCTCATAGAACGTGAAGGTCAAAAACTTCAAATTAAAAATATTTCTCAGCTGAAGGCTAGTAGGGAACACACAAATGGTCCAGTATTACATCATAATACCACAAAACAGTACAGATCAAGTCAAATTGATCATTTCCTTTTCAATTTGAAGAAATCAGACAATGTGTGTATTTTGGCACGCGGCATATCGTTTCTAATTTATAACATCGTAGAAGAAGACAAGAAATTATTTGTCATCGGGAAAAAATTAACACAATCAATGTAGACTTATTTACGTCACCTTGCTCGTCAAAGCTGCTAGGAATTGGAAAGGTGAAAACGAAGGTTGATAGTGAACTCGAAACATACAGTGCCTCGTTAATTAATCATAAGTGCTATTGGTTACCTTTTAATGAATTTGATTCTGTTCTAGTTCCCATTATTCACCTGCAGGAATAAAGTATTTAGTTGTGGAATTCTCCAAAACACTTGACATCTCTGTAATCTCAAAGAACTGGGTGATCAGAAAATATGAAACATATTGGCCTCTGTACCAAAAGGATAGAAGGATTTCTCAAGCAAAGGCAAAGAAGTCGACAAAAGTAATTGGACTCGATACTCAATGAAACAAATTTGGTGGGCATGCAGTTAAGTTTCTTCTTACGTGTTATAATTACCTATTAAGTATTTTATATTCATTTGAACTTTGAACTTATTTGAATGCTAGAGTCATACCTTGAAGCTGTGCAGTTGTCAAAGGAGGCAGAAATTGGAGATATTAGCAGCAATGAGAGAACCTCCAGAAAGAGGAAGCAACCAAAGCAGTTAATTCAGGAACTGGATGAATGTTCATCTGCAAATGAATCATTTCCAACTGTGAGCGGAAGTAAGGACACAGGATCTCATTTTCAACTCCCTACTCCACCTACTATAAATCTTTTTCATGATTCTCATGCGTCCAGTGTAATTGAAGTTACTCATGACGAGTTACAACGTATTTTGACTGAAAATAACAGTCAGTCATCTGAATTAAATCTTGGTAAGAGCTCAAAATTACAAGTTTCTTTTAGCTATTCTTATTATTTATGTTTCTCTATTAAAGCCTAATTCATATGACTTTCTTTTACTCGTCTACCAGACAGCGTGGCCATCGACAGCTCAACGGAATGGGTCAAATACATGAAAGTATTTCCTGAATTTTAACTCCAATCAAAGTAAATGGGCCAGACATACAAAGGGAGACAGTCAATGAGATACGTCAACGTAGAAATACAAGTGCTGGAGCGTCAAATAGCAACACTACAGCAGATATATCTGATAAAGGTAAAAAATAAAGCTGTTAGCTCAATAATTAATTTTAATTTTATTATTATATTTACATTTATAATTCTTAGAGTTTAAGAAACTCATGCTAAAAGGAATGGCACTTTTAAATAAGAAGTTTGACGAACTACTTCAGCTCAATTCAATCAAAGCAATTTCCGGAGTTACCGACAGGCCACACCCTATTGAAATTGCCAATTTTCCAATCACTGATCATGACCAATTAAAAGCATTGGAGGATCTATTGGAAAATGAAGACAAACAATCCACTTTTGTAGCAACATCATTTATATCAGATTAAACTATTTTTAATACATCTTTTATCTCCAGATCAAAACTATCGATTCATCAAAACTATCGATTCCAAAATACAAAGATCAAGGTATCTACTGTCCCCTCCAAAAATTGGAAGAACTGAATTCTCTCGATCACGCACTAAACTGTTTACGTGTTTTTTGATGAATTGCCAATGGAAACGCTAAATTGACTTTTCACCAGATGGTGGTTCCACCTCAAAAAAAAGTCCGTCTGTTCGAACACAAAATTCTTTTTTAGTTTGATTTCAGCCATATATTATCTTTTTATTTTCTATTATTACTACAGTTTGGTGAAAATTTATGGCCGCGCTTTATTTTTGTTGAAAAATGGAGTTTTTAACAATTTATTTAAGTTTAAATCGCTTAAACAAGGTAACATATCATGTTTAATGTCAAAAATATTCAATTTCAAATATAGACTCCCTTATTTGATTGAGTTAATAAGTATAATGAATTTTGTGGTTGGAGAAAGTTGGTGAAAAATTATGGCCGCACTTCACGCTTACACCTCTAAAATCGTTATCTTCGTCAATTAAGTAATTTTTTTTACTCAATCAAGACTATTTATGATGTAAATACATGTTTACATTAAAATTTGGCAATATTCGCCAAATTATTATCAGACAAGTTAAGAAAGCTACAGCATGTCGACAGAGAAGTGTTTATCGACATTTGAGAAAGAAATAAACGAATCCAATCTTAATAACTGGATAGTCAATACGCCGAATTGGCAACAAAATTGGAAGATCTAATGACTGTCTACAGATCTGAACGAAAATCAAAGCAACTACACCTATGAATAATAAATGGGAAGCGAAGAAAGAACTTTCGGCAAGAGACAAATGGCTCATATTCAAAGAAAAAACAGTAAAGTTTGGTTATTGTGACCCCATAGGGACCGGCAAGAAAGTTCAGTATAGCCGTAGTTCACTATATCTGTAAAGTGAACAGACCCTACATTTCAATAATTGTTCATTATATCCAAATATTTTTCTATAAATTCAGCTACGTCGATGTAGAGAAGTACTAGGTGATAAAAATTTGCTTAAGATAAAATATATTGAACAAATGTGAAACACTTCACGTTCTACATCACAACTTTTTATTTGAAGAGCTGCGACCTTCTGGTTGGTTGCGATGGATTCAGCACTAAATTTGCGTTCCAAAAATGTAATCCCCATTTGTCTAGGAGTAGTTGTTTAGTATACAAATGAGTTAAGATAAAATATATGTAACAAATGAGGTCACTCCATGTTTTACGTCACAACTTTTTTATTTGGAGAACTGCAACCTTATGGTTCCTTGCGTTGGACTCAACATTATATTTTGTTCAGAAAGTGTATTTCCCAATGATCTAAGTTGAGTAGTTTTGGCTACAAATGAGTTAAGTCGGTTATGTTCTAATGATAAATTTCCATAAATTTCAAGTAGAGTCGATGCTTCCATCATTTTTTCCTAATTACCCGCAAGACTAATTTGTGAAAATTTTTGACTGATTTTGGTGAAGCTTTTTAGTCTCTCCAATGAAACTAGCTCTTGGCTTTGAAGCTTGTTTCCCTAGATCCATAAACTAGTTCTGTTGGGAGGTAATAAATGGTGACTAATATGTGTTAAATTGGAAATGGTGGATCACAACTTTCCACCAACAAGACCTTTCCTGTTTGATTCCTGCAAGGTTATTTTATACTGAAAACGGAAATTTGAAAAAAAATTAAAGAGTTCATCCATGCTTTCTTATTTGCCTTAATTGACGAAGATAACGATTTTATACGTGTAAGTGGGAAGTGCGGTCATAATTTTCCACCAACTTTCTTCCACCACAAAATTCATTATAAGCGTTAACTCAATCAACTAAGGGAGTCTATATTTAAAATTGAATATTTTTGACATTAAACATGATATGCTACCTTGTTTAAGCGATTTAAACTTATACAAATTGTTAAAAACTCCATTTTTTAACAAAAATAAAGCGCGGCCATAAATTTTCACCAAACTGTACCTAGCGATTTACTTCTAGTTGACAACGGTTTCTGGGAAAAATTAGGATGTGTTTGCAAATTAGAATTTTTAGACTTAATATTTTTTTGAAATTCCCGTTCCCACCTAACAATATTGCAACGTTATAAAAAAATTTTTGTATCAGTTTTAGAGTAATTGTGTAGACTTGTTATTGCTGCTCGTTGTCACAGGTTCTTAGAAAGAAGCCTTCGACCATGCTGTTTATTAGAGTCCGCATTTTAGATTCTCTTTCCTCTTTGTTTTACTCAAACTCCTCAACTCCCATTTTCCCTCCCGCTATCAAACTTCAATCGTTTAGGAATTTAAANATACTAAATTTATTTTAATTACAGTTCAATTTTTAATTCAAAGCGTGTAGAATTCTAAAAACTTGCGCTGATTGTCACAAAAAATTGCATTTATGTATTCATGAACAGTACAGAAGGGGTATGCCTGAGTGCCTTAGGCGAAAAGGCATCAGATGATTTTGAGTGGTGGGCGCTTAGCCTGAAGGGATGTACTGTTTGGCTCAGTGAATTCAATTCAAATTCTGTCTACTCAGTAAACAGTAACTATCACTGAAGCAATTCATGAGTCACAGACAACGACTATTATATCAGCGGTTTTGGCAGATGGGGTTAGGTAAAGTATTATTTCAACTGTCTTCATTCGAGTGGGAAAAAAAATTTCTTTTTTGTCATAATTTATTTAGTATTGACTGCTATTGCAATTTGGAAGGCATGGATATACAAAAAACAAAACGTTCAGTCACCACTCAAGGAAGATGGAGAAATGATTCCATTGTATTACCGTCGTAATTCGAAAGAATAGGTTTTATGAACTGTAAAAATCGACATGTGTTTTTGTACGAGGTTAATTGAAAGGATTATTTTTAAAACCTAGTATCCATAGTAGTTTCATCAAAAAACACAAACAGTTTAGTGCGTAATCGAGAGAATTCAGTCCTTCCAATCTTTGGAGGGGACAGTACATATGGTAACGGTAAGATATAAAGTTCTGAATTTCCCACTTCTAGCAACTCTTTAATGTTCTATCCCCTCCATTAATTCGAAGGACTGAATTCGTTTGATGACGAGCTGAACAGTTTAAATGTTTCTTTAATGAATTCACAATGGATACCAACTTTGTAAAATAATTCTTAAAACAAACCTCGTCCAAAACCATATGTTAATTTTTTACAATTATTCATACAATCTATTCTTTCAAATTACGACGATAATACAGAGTCGTGACTCATACTCTCTTAAGTAGTTCATTTAATGTTGGGAGTCGGTTCACGGAGTCATGATTCTGACTCCTGCATTTTTGTGTCGACTCTTAAGTCCAGTGTCAGAGTCATGACTGACGTATAATGACGATTTTTCATATTTTGCATTAGGTGACTCTGGAGAAACGTAATGCAAAATATGGAAAATCTAGTAAGGCAATCTAAACCTCAGAGTATTGAACCCTTAGTTACGGCTATTAAGATAGAGGGGCCAAATAGTTTGTTGACTTGTTTGTTTGGAGAAACTGGAATTTGGAAGTCTGAGTTAGACTTCCAGTTGAAAAATCACTTCCATCAATAGTTTAATAGGCAAATAGGCTTTGATTATATTATTTTTATTGTATCCCTTGTAATTGTAAGTTATATATTTTTTCAAAGTTTGAATTAAGTATAATTACGTGATTTAGTCATGCCAATTAAGTGTAAGTTTTGCAGTTGTTCTTTTGAAAAGGATTCATCTAGAGATCAGCACCGGTAAATAATTAATTACATATTAAACTAAAAGTAAAAGTTGAATACCATGTAAAACTACTTTATTTTCAGCAAAGGGACTGTTAACTCTCACTGAAATCAATTTATTGGAGAAACGGTAGACTGGAATCCAAGTAAATCCTCTTCTTAAGAATAAAGTGAAATAAATGAGAATTAAAAAAATTAAGTGAAATTGAAAATCACCATAGTAGCAAAACTAAAAAAATTTTGGCTCCTCTATCTTAATAGCCGTAACTAAGGGTTCAATACTCTGAGATCTAAACTAAAATACTTATTAATTTAATATTGAAAGTAGATGATAAACAATAAGAAAAAATAAGTCCAATAATTTTTTCGAACATGCTCATTTTCGCATGTTGGAAAAGAGTTATGACTTCCAAAGCTTATAGTCGACTCTCAGAGTCATGATCTTGCGTTCCAAACACGAAGTGAGTCATTCATTAAATGACTTCCGACTCCAAAAAAATCCTGGGAGGCAGAGTCATGACCCCGGAGTCATAGTCAATTTCGCTTTTGTCATTTTTATTCCTGGAGTTTTAAAAACAGTAATCAATGAGAAGCACACAGGGATCAAGGTAACCCCCACTGAAAACAACATGGTACACTTCACAGGGCTGTAGCTTGTTTTAGTAACTTGCTAGAGGGTGTTCTTACAATTAGTGTAATAGTTTAAATATTTACCAATTCTGATCGTTTGTTGATATAGGAACTGATGAAAATGATGGGTCTCCCAAATTGGATTCACTGGATTGGTTGGATAGTCAACACATATGTTATTCACTTCATATCCATTGTTCTCCTTACTCTGATGATCACAATTGGTCCGTCGTTACGTATGATATTAAGTTCTGGAAATAGTTCATTAGTCTCAAGTATTCTCTCAAACTCACCAGGACAGACAATATTGTTGTGGTTCACCATACTTCTAGTTCATTTACTTACCTGTGTCATTACTTTTCTTCATTGGACAATTTTTTGAAATTGGTACGTTATATGTACAAGTTTTGAATTCTAGAGGTATCACATCTTAATAAATATTATTTTTTTTTGAGTTTGTAGCCTCTATTGGTATATCCGTCACACTTGTCCTTTGCATAGTGAGCTACTTTGCTATTTTTTGTCAATTCGACCAGAGGACTCTGACACACCGATACAAAGGAAGAAGTACGCATGTGCATTCATACCAAGTGTCTAGCTTCATTGGCTCCAAATTGCCTCATCAAGTCTTACAACAACAGGTTATATTTTTTAATTATTATTAGTAACTTTTAATCGTCTTTAGTGTTGAAAAAAATAACTCGGATATAAATGCCAGAATAAGTTTGATACAAGTTCTCCAAGAATTGGGAGCACTGCTGCAGCAATTAATGGTAGGAAGCCTCTACGTTGTATAAAAATCTGGAGCTCTGAGCTCTTCCTCCTCCTTCTCCTCCTCCTCCCTTGCTCCTCTTCCTCCTTATTCTTCTCCTCCTTCTCCTTCTTCTCGTTCTCCTCCTCTTCCTCCTCCTCCTCCTCCTCTTCCTTCTCCTCCTCCTCTTCCTTCTCCTCCTCCTTCTTCTCCTTTTTTTTCTCCTCCTCCTCATCCTCCTCCTCTTCTGATATGATTTTGACAACTCATCCGGAGTAACTGTTTTTTTCAATGGGGCTGGCGGGTATTCATTGAATTTTTCATGTAGACTGGGATCAATTTCCATGTCTATTTCCAGGAGACATCCGACATCTTCAGGGAGAAAATTGATGTAGGCTAGGACATTTACTTTGATAATTTCTAAATTAACAAGCCATTTGAAGGTTCCGACTGGGAGCGGCATACTCATTGATTTCCCGTACAGGTTGCTTTCATCAATGTAAATGATGTATGACACGGGTTCTTTGGGATTGAATTTCGATCCCATGTACTTATTGTTGGCTTTGGCAGACCGTATACTTCCAACGCTCACACAGCCTCCACAAATTGCTTTCTCAATCCATAGATGGATGATTGAGTCAGTTATTAGGTCCAGTTGAATTTTGCTTTCCTTTGATAGACAGTCAAGTCCCAGCATAGCAAAACTAAAGTAATGTCCAATCTCCAATTTGTAACTGTTCATGATGATTCCATAACATGCGTTAGAAGTGAGACGTCCAGTCTTACATACAAATCATGCCAGTCACCCATATTATTAATTTCGAAAACTCTTCTACACCTTTTTAGCATTCTCATACACATCATTTTCAATTGGTTTCTCTATGAGTGTGTTGTAAAAGTCTTCTTTCGATGGGAGTTCATTGAGGTCAAAATCTTTACAAGTCTTCATCAGCGAATATGGATATGCTCCTTTCTTGAATAGTAAACAGATGTCAGCTCCGCTTTCTACTTCCTCCGAGAATTCTTGTCTTGTAACTTTGAACTCTGTGTTTGGATCTCTGCTCATCATACTAACTATATTATCTAGAGATTTGAGCGTAAGTCCCAGACTGTCAATCAACTTCAACGATAGTCTATGCTTGATAGTTTCATTACATGATAGTTGTTCTGTTGAAAACTTTGGTAGAATTATCACGAAAAGAAATTTCTCTGATGACTTGGGAATGACGTCAATTTTCTCGATGTCTTTTAATTTCCGACAGATTGTACGATGAAATGAACATCGTATAAACCAAAATTGTGAACAAATATAGGAAATTCTTTTTTCACCTGAGCTGCAATGTTGCATTTTTGATGAGCTAGACCGATGAATTCAAAGTCTGGGGGTAGATGGGAATGATGACGTACAATTGTATCTTCTTTGGTAAAATCTTTTTCATAAAAACAGCAAATTCGCTCAGCATTCCGTACAACTTCATCATTTGCTACTTCCTCTAACATATTCCTTGATTGTTCTTCATAAGTTTCAATAAGTTTCTCACACTCTCGGGCACACTCGATAATTTCACTGACACATTTGGCTGCTACATTTTTGTTGTCACTTTCACGGTGATAGTAGTTGCCAGCATGTCTATTTCCTTGATGGTTGACACAAATCTATGAATATCCACAAGTTTTGTGAAGATTTACACGTTTTGATTAAATTCGGTGTTTATCTTCTTTGTGGTCTGGGAGGAATGCTTCAAAGTCCAAATAGAAGCGGAACGGGACGGGTTGGGTACGTTTCTATTTGTCAAAAGTAAATTTAGCTCCTTCTTTTAAATAATCTGTCTTCTGCTGATCAAGCGAAGAACATAATTTTTCGTGCTCTGCAAGAGTCCGATTCAAGACCAAACTTTGCAGACAGTTTCTACAAACACGTAAGGTGTGCTTGTTGTTTGGTGGGCACATATATCCTTCAAGGCTTCTTATAAGGATAAAATGATTCTTATTGCCTTGCATTAGCATCATAATGTCCATGTGAACTTCTTTCTTTAGCTTGGTGTTCTAAACGATGCTGGTATTGTTTTGCATGAGATAGAAGTTGTCCAACTTTTCCTTGTCTGCTTGATTCTTTTTTTATATATTTTTTTCTTGCTTGATACCTGACCGTCAAACATGGGTTGATCGTCTTTAGTGTCCATGTTATAACCAAGCATAGTTATTGAAAAATTGTTTTGTGATTCAACTTTCTCGATTTGGTCAAGGGTTATTGGGAATGTGATCTCATCAATGTTCACTTTGTTTACATGCTTTGCATAAGTGGATACTTTTTTATCTATTCTACATTTATTTCGATGCGTGTTAGTTACAGGAACACCTGAAATTTTTGGATGAGCGAGGACGTTCCAAAAGAAACATTTATTATGTGAATTGTCCACAAACTGCGCACAGTTGTCAACATTTAGTAGAATTGTTGGATGTTGATCAAGTGGGAATGGTGTCGCTATGTGTGTTCCCACTTTTGTTGCAGAGTATTTACACGTCACTATTGTATAATCTTGGATTTCTTCCAAGATTCATCCTGAACCTTCACAGGTCAATTCTTCAATCTTCGCATCAAAGCAACGTGTCATAACGGTACAAACTTTAGGAATCACATGTTCAGCCAGAACAAGATGTGAGAATGATGTAAATTGAACTATCTTCTCTTCTTCTCGACCATCAGGATTAGACTTGGTGAACTTACACCAAATTCCAAAGTAGGCTTTAAAGTTTTTACGAGATTTCAGCTCGTCTTTGAAAATTTTGAAGGAATCTGGTTAAACACATTTGAAGAAATCTTCGGGGCCAATCTCATTAGTGCACTTGAACTATTTAATTCTCCACGGTACTTTGTCACAACACCCACACTATTCATTTCATGTACAACGGGAATTGTATCTTGAATTCCATCTCCAACTTGCTGAATATCCATGTAGAACTCTTGATGGCTTGATAGAATATGTTCTTCAAGTTCTTGTCGGGAGGCAAACGTGATGGAACACGACGGACAATGAATTTGATTATACATTTGATAAATGTTTTGGAAACTTGTGGAATTTCGGTTGTCTCGTCCGAATCGTCCAAGGAATGATCCATGAGTGGTGAAGAAATGCGTTTCCATTTCTGTCTTTGAGAGGAATACTGTTTTGCAAATGAGACATGTTCGGGAAATGTCAGAGGTCCAAAAGTCCGCATGAATACTGAGACAGTGTACTTCCATCTTTTGCTTCTAATTAAATGTTGAATCACATATAGGAGAACTGTGTTGAAGTTTAACCTTCTTGCTACTTGATGCTTTGTTCATTCCTCCTCGATTAGACATTATGTAAAGAATATTACTATTAATTTTTGTATAAACGATAGTTTTCGATAAAACTTATGTTATTGTCAGAGAATGTTTAAGTTTTTAAACAATAATGATTTTGTTACTTACCTGGTCGTTGAAAAGTACTTCTTTCAAATTCAATTTACGTCTACTGTTGTACTAAAGTATTTCCAATTAGCTTTTAGAGTTGCGTCTGCTTCCGTCAATGTAATATTTTAGACTGAGGGAAAATAGTTTCGTTGTATTGTTCAAAGAGAAGGTTAATTCTCGGAACAGTATTTTTACGTTAGAGCCTTTCTCTTTTGCATCGGTTCTATAGTAAGTCTATGGGTCTTTGTAAACTTGTTCGAACTTGTTTCTACATGTGTCAATATACTGGAGATTATGGATGAATGGAAAAACGATATGTTGTGGATTATATTAATTCTTTAGCCTTTATACATTTAAATATTCCTTTACTTGATTAATAAACTCAAAAATTTATAAACCTGTAAAATCAAAAATTTAACATTGTTGAAATTAGTTGAGGAGGAGAAGGAGGAGAAGGAGAAGGAGGAAGAGGAGGAAAAGAAGGAGGAGGATAAGGAGAAGGAGGAGGAAAAAAACAAAAAAGAGAAGGAGGAGGAGGAACAGCTGAAGGGTTTTTCAGAGCTTTGAGCTCAGAGCTCAGAGCTCGGAGCTCGGAGCTCGGAGCTCGAAGCTCGGAGCTCGAAGCTCGGAGCTCGGAGCTCGGAGCTCGGAGCTCGGAGCTCGGAGCTTGTAGCTCGGAGCTCGGAGCTCGGATGTGGAGAAGGAGGAGAAGCTGAAAGTTTAATTCAAATTTTTCAGAGCTCAGAGCTCCGGATTCTCATACAACGCAGAGGCTTTCTATCATTAATTGCGGCAGCAGTGCTCCCAATTCTTGGAGAATTTGTATCAAACTTATTCTAGCATATTTATTGTGTACTACATTTAGTTTTTGGAAAATAAAGTGAATTAAATCTTTAATTCGATTGTCGAATTTATCTTTGTTTGTATTTGTCAATTTTTTTATGTATTTTATAATTGACTGGTTGGTTTTATTGATATTTGCATTCTTAGAACTGCGATACATGTTGGATGTTGTGTGAAATTTGCATATGCAAGCTATTGCGTTTTTGTCATTTAATGTGATGAAAATGAATTTCATTGTGTTCTCTTGCGTTTCATTGTAAATCTTGTATTAAGTTTGTTTTTGGCGTGAGATAGACATTTATTGTTTGATTTTTGACTTTAGAGTGGCATTTATATCTGAGATAAATGAAAATATTCCACACCATGTTAATTTTATCCATCACTTTGAAGTTCATAGCTGTGCGGAGAAGGGCTTCGCCTCATTGCTAAAAGAAAAAGGTAATTCTTGGAAGAAGTGGTATTATTAATTTAGAGCCTTTCTCTTTCGCATCGGTTCTATAGTAAGGTTATGGGTCTATATAGACACGTTCAAACCTTAGAATACTATGTTGCTAGGTTGCTGAATACAGGTG
>NIPM01001276.1:0-22633 GCA_002738285.1 Holacanthella duospinosa | reverse complement strand
AAATAATAAAATAATGGTCTTTTTACGACAAAATGGCCATATATATTTTTACTCTTTATATTTTGTCGTTTTAAACAATATTTATAGAACTTTTGCAAAAAATGAATTGGATTATAAACATAAAGAAAAATACAAATTTATACAAGAAAATATTCTTTTCTTAAAATTTATTGTATTTGTTTTGATATTTCTCCAGTTAATTAATTAGACGGTTCTCAGTCTTATAAATAGGATTGAATTAAATTGATGTGAAAAAATGAAAGAGAATCTAGGCTAAAATTTATCAAAAAAATAATGGTCTTATAAAAAGGGCTTGCTATTGTTCTTATTCGATAAAGGTGAGTGAAGTCTATAAGGAATTGAAAGCAAAAAAACCATAAATCATGTTTTATTAAGAGGATTTTAATCAAAATATATATAAAATATTGAAAGCTAGAGTCAGATAGTTGTTAGAATGTGGATTATTTAGGAGTACTTATATATGGCTTAGGACTACCTATCTAATCTTACTCCTTATACTGTTTTTAAACTTGTTTTCATTTATACATAAAATAAAGATTATCTTTAAATCTATTTGTTTTTATTTTTTAAAAATAATAGAAAGATCTTTCAAAATTTTTTTCGACATATGGCACAAAATTTTTGAAGCCTCGGTTATAATTCTTTCATATTAATGCATCACAGTGAAAATAGGTTGAGGAAGCAACTAAAATAGCAAGAATTATAACTAACAGATATTTTATGGATAGTAAATACATAAATTTATTTACTATTTTATTCATTCAAGAAACTAAAATTCCTCGACCAATTAGAATAGAATTATGTTTCAAAAATTTTGTCCCATATGAAAAAATAATTAGTATTTTTTGACAAAAATAGGTTCAGATGGTGTGTTTGTATCATAAATAAAGATTCTAAATAGACATAAAGTCTTTTTAAAAAGTTATTAACAGGTTGAGTTTTTGATGAAATTTCATGCCCTATCACTATGGATGATGTGGTATTGTCTAATCCGATATGGACTTTGTTAAAATGGAAATTTGTGAAAATTTATCATAAATACAAAATTTTTATGCATGTAGCATTTTTCAAAGCATTAAACAGCATACATTCATTAACAAACTTAAGTATAATGATGACATTCAATCATAAGATTTGTAAAATAGTCTTAAATATTCGTTCCTGCTTTTAGCGGTCAAGTTAGATATTCATATCAAAGTTTAAATAACTCTTTGTTTAAATCTAAACAACTCAGTGTGACCAGAGACTAAGTGCGCTTAGGGCTTGTAGATAAGATTGGATAAATTCTGTGCTCTGATGAGATGTGATAAAATTGTCCAATCGGAACCTATTGACTTTTTCGCATTAAAATTAATAAAATACATTCTAAATTATTGCTTATAATCATTACTTCGTATTAATTTATCTTTCTGTTTATTCATCAATGTAAAGTGTGTAATATTATTTTAAGAGATTGCAATTAAGCATAAATCTAAGCAGTTAAATTTATAAATTAATAGTATACAATAATTATATTACTGTATTTGATTATTATATCTTGTATAATAAACTATAATATTTTAAAATACCTCAAAAATATCCTGTTATAACTACTTTGCAAAATAAAAGTCTTTTCGAATATGTGAAGTGAAAAAGAGATAAATAATTGTATAATTTAAATAAATATTGATTTTTTTAATGCATTTTTCACGCTTTATAATATATTTAGTTATCATATACCATTTTTCGGTCAATTTCGTCTTTTTGCTAGTGAATTTCGTCTTTTTGGCTTTAATATACTATATGACTTTAAAAACCGAAATACCAATTTATTCATTTATTAATATAATATTTAATAAAAGGTTTTTTTAATTTTTCTCCAGATTAACTTTAGATATCAACTATTATGTATTTTTTCAAAACAAACCGACAAAAACGATCTTAAAAATAAGCATTTTTATTAATAAAATACAATAAACTACTATTTTTATATATTAAATGATATTTTTGATTATTCTATAATGGAATGCTTAATTATTAAATCCTCAAACAACAAAAAACTAAGCAATTTTGAATTATCAAAAATATAAAGATTTATTATTAAATATAAAAATTGCATCAAAAAAGCTTTTTATTAATTAAATTATTTAATAAATCAAGTAACTTTCATGAAATTTGATGGTTTTATTTCGCCATTTTATTAATAAAAATGCTTATTTTTAAGATCGTTTTTATCGGTTTGTTTTGAAAAAATACATAATAGTTGATATCTAAAGTTAATCTGGAGAAAAATTAAAAAAACCTTTTATTAAATATTATATTAATAAATGAATAAATTGGTATTTCGGTTTTTAAAGTCATATAGTATATTAAAGCCAAAAAGACGAAATTGGCCGATAAATAGTATATTTGATTTAAAATTTTCCAAACACAGGACAGATTTAGCAAATGCAATAGAACTGTTACTATATTATAATGCATATATTAAAACGTTAAGGATATATCCACACTTAATCAAGCTTATAGCCATAAACTCTATCTTCACCAGAGTTCAAAACTATAATTTTGTGTTCACTTCCTCCTATTTGTTAATAAGAACTCATAATCTAAATATTTCTCTTCAAGCATTTATTTATATTAAAAACATGTAAACCGGCATATTCATCATATCATTTTCCCCATCCATTTTCATTTCTGGCTATGATTCATGTCGACTCAAATTTTTTCAAAAAAGATGAAAAATTGAGAGTGAACAAATAAATGCAAACAGAAACCAGCTAACTTGTTAGTATGGATTTAGTTTGATAATTTATTTAAAATGATTTATTACTTGATCTTATCTGATATTTTAATTTAACATTATTTTTTATAGATTTGAATCTTGTTCCTTTTAGAATATGTTTTCAATAAAGTCACCCTTCATCTTAAATGCTAACACACTTTTTGGAGCCAAATTAAATTCATTTACTCTGTTTTATTTTATACTCTACCTGTATTAAATAATCTTTTAAAGATGCTACAATTATAATTGACATTTCATACAAATCTGAGCTCATATTAAAGAATGATGCTATATCATTATTATATTTAAATTTTCGGAAATTGTCAAAAACATATGATTGTCTACTTTAAATGCAACTTCAATAGGAACTTATTACAAAGTTCTATTTTATGGAGGAGAGCGAAGGTAAATCTAATTTAATATTCCAAAGAACCAGAACAACTAACAAAAGTAATAGAATCAGAAATAAATATCAAAGAATTTATCATAGAAGATGTTCCTCAGCATGTTAAGGACGAGGAAAATAACGAAAATGCCCCAAAATTGAAAGCCAACGCGATCGAAGAACATACAAATATAACAGTTGAAACAGAGAAAATACCCAAGAAAGATTTCCAAAAGGATAAACCTAAGGAAATTAAAAACCCTAAACTATGTTACAATTGTAATTCTTTGGAATACAAGTATGTTCATTAAAATTAATATTTTAAGGAAAGTTCCTCTATTGTTGAAACCGATGGTTCCTTGCATCGATTGTGGTTATCGGTTCCATTTAGGTTTTTCTCTTTGATAATAATAATATCGTTTAGATTGTCTAAAAAGTACCAAAAATTACTCCGATGGCATTTTATGGGGAGACAATGGATTTATTATAATATGCGAGAACTGCGTAACCCAAAAAGATAAAGGCGAAATAGTATTCCGGTTTCGTTTGAATTGGTATCAATATCCTTGATATATAATGACTTTTAAAGGAAAGATTTGGTCCATCTCTCCATGTTTAATTCAGTTCATCTATCTGCGAACCTACGAAAACCTTATAGTAGCATTGGTAGATTATATAAAAATGAACTCGAAGGCGTAAGAAAAATCAAAAAATCGCCAACAAGTCGGGAAACATCACCCATCAACAAGATCAGCCCAATAAATAGGAAGGGGATGAAATTTCATTACGTGTTTGATATTGCAAAATTCTTGGCTTCTAAATGGTCTCATTTTTTCTTACTACCTGATTTTGTTTATGATTCTGACTTACTAGTTCCATCGCAATTAGATGTCTCAAAAGGATTAAATGAAACTACTTTGTTCAATTACTTGCCTAAAGATTGGAATGAAAATATTTTGAAGGTTTTACAAACATTTACAGGAATATTTACAAACTATCCGATTCGATCTAGTGAGCCTTCTAGAGTCATTGGTATATTTTGTGATTGATTTGTTAGATGATACCCATTTTTGGAGTTTATTAAAACCGGAATCAAATATACCGATCTTTGATATTCTAGGTTATATACCAGAAGATCTTGAAGCTGCTAACTTCGCAGATCACCTTTATCTTGTCAATTCTAGTGGTATTCTGAAAAGTATTGGAGCTGATTTCAACCAAGAACTGAAAAGTTTTTTCAAAAAAATATTAACCAAAAGTACAAAACCTAAACCTGAAGTTCCATTCAATATTTATGTCGAGGTACTTTAATTATTTCTTCAATCGTTTAGCTTAAATATGAAAAGCTGAGCAAGAAATCCAAATTTATCAAACCAGAGACGACATTAATATTTAAAGGAAACAAAGATAAAAACATAACACATAATGGATTTAAAATCATACCGCATTCTATTGTTAGAACATTGACGCATTCGAAGAACAAGGATTACACAAGTATTCTCATCTTTTAACTTTAGTTCTTTATCCTGATTTTCCTAATTGCATATCTCCGAATGTTGTGATCTATGATAAACCTACTCATTGTGCTTCCCAAATAGTAGTAGAAAACGAAACGATTGTCACTAATCCACGAGTATGAGTTGTCAAATATGATTTTTAGGGACATCGAATGGCCAAATCCAGTCATGGAGTAGATTATGGCTGTTATTATTATGAATTTACGATGTTGGCACCCAAATTTGCAAGTTCATTTACAGAGTTAGTAGATATGAATTCGGATGTACAATATTATAAGAAAATTAAATACCAAACTAAAATCTCGAATTATTATGATCCTATGATCCGAATTGGTTGGTCTCAAATTTCTGCTGATTTACATGCCCCGATCGGATTTGACAATTTTTCTATTGGTTATCGATTGAAACCTTTAACTAGACATTATAACAAGGAAGTCGTCAACATAGAGACTTCCGATATACCCGAGTTTAGTATTGCTGTTGTTTTGATTTTTAGGTGATGGAGGGTTGTTAATTTACTTGCCTAAACCATCCGATTTGGAATTATTGGACTTAATAAGTAGGAGATGGGTTGTCGGAACTCCTTATCTTCCATTTGCATATCGGATTCCAAATGAATTCAATTGTACAGATTCTGGAATGCCCAAATTAAGACAAGCATCTGTTGCTTTATTCATGAACGGAAAACTTGTGAATAAAAGTGATGAAAAATTGCTTTTGGGTAAATATTATCCTACTGTTTCGGTTTATAATGGTGCAAAAGTAAAGTTTAATTTTGGTCCGAATTTCAAGTTTCCTCCTCCTAAGAATTGGACAATTGATAATACAACAGTTCCTGTTTTACCTATATCTGAGCTTTCAAAGGATTCTATGGACCCTTTATTGGATTTATTGTGATTTAAAAGCTCGACTTCTGAAAAATAAACCCTTGCATTGAGAATAATTCAACCATTTGTTTGATTTTTCTCAAGACTTAAAAGATACGCTTTTGAAAACATTTATTTCAAATCTATGCTTTAGGGACAAAACATAGTAATAAATGGGTGTCTAAGAGCATCATCGGCAGTAATCCTAGCATCGCTTTTAAGCATTAAGCACCTTTCAAGAAGATCTAAAGCTTCCGTAGGAATAAGAGCGAATCCATCTGGATTAAGAATCCTACACAATCTAACAAGACCGATCGGGTCAGGTTTTAATGTGGGGATATTGGTTTGAAATGATCGATCTAAATGATATAAACGAATTTAAAGTACCATAATAAGCAGCTGCATCCTTCACCGCATTTACACCAAATAAACAAGCGATTTCGATGATTGCCTCGTTGTCACTAGCAGAATTAAAGAAAGGGAATCTTCTAGTGAGAAAACAAAGCAAAATAACGCCAGCAGACCAAATATCGATTGCTATAAAAATCAAAATTTAGCTTGTACCCACAGTTTGGTCAACACATTTGAATAACACTTCTAGAGCCCTAAATCCTCTCGTTCCTGCTCTATTCGCCCTAATGTTGCTACGTGGGTCTGCCTTCAATATAACCGGAACTCCATGAGAACTTTGTAATTTATTGAGCTCGAATAACAAAGATTGGACTAAACTGCTACTCTCAACAGGCAATGATGAATTTCCATAAATGTCATCTTCAAATAAAGGCCTTTTTCGAGAAGTAGGTGAATTATTTTCATAAAGTCTATCGCTCGGCCGAGTTATATTCGGATTCACTTTCTATAAAGATATGAAATTAGATGGTTTACTTGAGCTAAACCAAAATCAACCAATATACCATGTGCATCTTTTTGTCGATATAAGAAATTACTCGGTTTTATATCTCTGTGAATGATCCCATGAAGATGGCAATGCCTCAAAGCTCTAAACAGATTTTTGAAATATAAGGCTATCTGTTGCATCGTCATATTGAAGTAATAATCCTATAAAATAATCAATCTTAGGGATACTCTAAAATCTTCATGATCATAATAAGAAAGAATGACCACGACTTGGTCTTCATTCCTCATAGCTGTAATTAAGCCGGTTATATTTGGGTTGCCTGTTAACAAATGTAGGATTTCAATTTCGTTTTCAATTCTAGAACAACTACTAGTGACATAAATCTTCTTTATAGCTACAAATCTTGCGCTTACAATGCCACCATTGGCGCTGGTTTCTTTCGTATCAGGTTGCAATAAATCATTCAAATTACTTCGAGTCCTACCTGTAACAGAGGATGAGGAACTGGAAACAGGAATTTGATAATCCCAATATTGATTATCGTACAGGCCATAATTCAAATCTATAGCTTTATAAACGGTGCTAAAAGTTCCTTCACCAATTTTGTCCAAAATAAAATAATCGGTTTTCAATTCGGTGAAGGTAGATGTTAACGCCAGTATTTCGTGTTTTAATTTGGGGTTTATAGTATAAGTTTCTTCACCTATTTCGATGCTATCTTTTATGTTTTCTGTTTTGGTTCCTATTTGTCGATTTTGAGGAAAATCCATAAATTCATCATAAATGCAAATAATCTTATATGTAAAACTATTCAACTGTTTTAAAAAGCATTATTCATTTTATTTCCAATATCATTAAATCTTGCACAAAATATTTGGTTTAAATTTTTGTGCAAGTTCAAATTGACAAAATGTCAAACTTATTATAATCCTGAATTAAAGTTCCACCATACTTAATATTTTATGGTTTGAATATGATACATATTCTTTCAAATTGACCAAGATCCTATATTTAGGGTATCATCTTGTAAAATGATTGACGTCATTTATATAAACAAGCAAAATATATTTTGAGCTGAAGTAAAATAGTGTTTTTATCGGATCAAAAATGGATTTTAGATCAGATTTCCTTCAAATTAATTATAGAACATTTTTGATTTTGATGGAAAGGACCGCCTTATTGAAACAAATAGATGACATTAAAAATTGCTTAAGTTACGATAAAGATTATGCAAAATTGATTAAAGAAATTCACAAAGCTGGAGATAGGTAAATCCCCTTTTATATTTCTTATAGTATTCTTGGTTTTCAATTTCTAACCAAAAAAGATCAAGTATCTTAAATGCCTAATTTATTTTAGCTTAGTTTAACCACGTTAAGAACAAACTTTATAAATATTTTGTATTCATTTTGGTATTTACATAATTAGGAAAGAAAGTCATTTAATTGTACCTAATACAGATATTGAAACTTTAGAAAAACTTTTACCAACAACAAAAGAAAAGGAATTAATATTTATTGGGATAATAAATGAAGGATTAGATAAAGTAATATATAGTTGGCTATATTAACCAGGGAGGAGATTGTAAACTTATAGGAAAAATGTTAGTTGAATTGTTAGAATTGATTGATGAAAACTTTGAATATTTCGCTTTTGCCCATTATCTTTTTTATTCCGAATCTATATGTCACAGTATCATACCTATATTTATAAGTTTAAAGTATCCGGTATATTCAACAAAATCGGATGGCAATGGGAAGCTAATAATGAATTGATGAATAAAGACATTAATTTTTATCTTTATTATATCAAGCAAGTTACACATCCATTTAAAAATATTTAGAAATACTTTGCTTGCGGATTTGATTCGGTTTCACTCATGCTTGAATCGAAATCTATGTTGTCTAATTTGAGGGACAATGATGTTCGTTTATTCATGAAAACTAGAACAGAAATATTGTTGATAGATTCTATAAACAAGTAAATATTAAATTTATTATTTGTTAGATTTGATTATAAAAGTAGTAACAAGTTTTTGAAAAGCTTTTTTGTTTATTGTGAAGGAAATTCAGGCGAGTTTTTAGAGATTAAAGCTAGATTTAACCTAACATTTCAGTCAAGACATACAGTTATTCTTTTATATTAAGTTTTTAGATAAACAATCTCCTAGATATGTTTATTTTGGACATAAATGCTTCTATAACCGTCCTCAAAAAGTTACGATTTTCAAATGAATTTCACCTGGTACTAAGTTTCTATTTAATATATAGAAATATAAGGATTTTTATAAAGTTATAAAATCTTCTGAATATGCACTTTCTTTTTTGAAATCTTTGGATTATTCAAAGTTTCGGCTATCTTTTACTTTGGATTTACTTGAAGCGAACTTGGAATCAAATATTTTGTTTGGATTTACAGAGACCATCGATTCAATCAAACATTTAGTAATTACTTGTTTTTAAATTTTAGATCCATTTATATACACCTCTTATTTATAAGGGGAGATATCATTTGATATTTGCTCTGTATTTGATCAATGAAAACGATTTAGAATCAGAACAAGAAAAAATTATTAATTATCTTTATAAATCAGAAGAATGTGCACCTATTCATTTATTTTTAGGCTTTTCCAAAACGAACTCCTTTGATTATCTCAGAAAGGTTTATTATCATTTATGTTGTTTCTCTCATTCTATATCTCGTTTAGATTTGAGAACTAAATACTCTTCTTTATTTAAGGAGATTGATGTTGAAATTAATAAAAATATGTTTTGATTTTATTGCAACCTTCTTTTTAACCTGATCTTATGATTTTGACAATGATAAAAACATGCAACTTGAATGTTAGAATCTATTATTTAATTAACTCATTTGATCTAATCAATTCTTAATTAAAAGGAGTCAAAAACCCAAGGTTTTATTTTTTAATTAAACCCCTTTTAATTAAAAAAATATATATACCAAAACAGATTACTTCTAAAATTGCCCTAAAAAGCCACATATGGATTAGTTGGGTCGCGTAGACCGAGACTTGGGAACCCTAATGGGACTACCGGTTTTTCTATTAGAAAAACATGATATAGTAGGCCTTGACAAGTGCCTCTACTGTTGCTTCTGCGCCGTAGGTTGTGTAGTTGTAACTTAATTGCCCAGACTTCGAGTTCTCAGCGCCCGTAAAGACCTAAGTTGGTAGACTTGAGGTTATCTAACTCCATGTCATCCGAAAACAGTAGGTTTGACTATTATCGAACTAATCACTCGATAGCATGTTGCAAGCCGGCTTTACAACATACGACCTTTATAGGTTGACAATTCTTAGGTAATTGCAATATTTTTGGCTGACTTGCTCTCACCTCCTCATGGTGTCACCTGGGTAACGCAAACAAGAGCTAAGAAACCTTTATTCTTTTTCTATTTAACTTTTTATTTAGCAGTCTCGAAAACGAATTATCAACTTTTGAACCACATTTGTTTTTTGCATTATAGCCAACAAATTTACTCTATATTGGTCTGACCAAATATTTATTGTAGCTCTAATAATTTATTAATACATTGCCCATCAAAAGTGATTCAATGTTTGGGAAATTGAACTTAAATGGTAATTCATGAATGAGTAAGATTTCAAGCAAGCCAATATTCATATGGTAGATAGATAAAGCCTTTTTCTATAATAAATCCAAACATTATAGATATGTTTTAAATATTGATAGAGATATGATTACTCAAAGTTGAAAGTAGAGATTAAGTGTTTTGACGAATTTTTCAAATTTACAAAATTTTCATTCTAGAACATTCTAAAATACCGCAAAGTTGTTCATTTTTATTTCAGATCCTTAGCAGAAGGTATTAAGGCTTATTTGGTATGACAAGAAGAAAATTGAAACAAGAGTTAACGAACTTGCTTTAAATGGAAAAACTTCAAGAAAAATAGCTGAAATTGTTGGAGTTTCACAAGCAACGGTGTCCAGAGTAATAAATAGAGTCAAAAAAATACTCCAAAGCCTATAATAGGTCGTCCTCGGATCTTAGATAATGATGATGAAAAATATATTGGAAGATTAGCAACAAGTGGTGAATGCACCACCTCCACAGAAATACAGCGAGAACTCAAGACCTATACAGGAATATTCGCCTCTTCGAGTACTATACTGCGCACATTAAAATGTAGCAACATCGTATCTAGATACAAAAAGAAATGCCCACAATTAAAAAAATCTCATCGTCGAGCAAGAGAAGAATTTGAAAAAATACACAGAAATTGGGAAAATAAGGACTGGTATATAGTTATATGGGACAAAATTTTTGAAGCCTCGGTTATAGTTCTAGAATATTAGTGCATCATAGTGAAAATTGGTTGAGGAAGCAATTAAAATGGCAAGAAATATAGCTAAGAGTTATTTTATGGATAGTAAAGTTGATAAATACATAAATTTATATTCATTCTTACTATTTTATTCATTCAAGAAACCAAAATTACTCGACCAATTAGAATATAATTATGTTTCAAAAATTTTGTCCCATATGGTCAGATGAGACTAAAGTAAATCTAGAGGGATCTGATGGAAGTGACATAACTTTCAGAAAAATCGGGGAACCACTCAGAGATCACAATATTACTTAATCAAAAAAAGTCGGTGGTGGATCAATTATGGTTTGGGGATGTATGCTTTCATCAGGTGTTGGGTATCTTTGTAGAATTGATGGCAGTGTTAATACTGAGTTATATGTGAGTATTCTGGATGACGAGCTGATGTATACATTTGACTTCTATGGCTTGGTTAAATCTAAAATAGTCTTTCAAAACGACAATACGTCCTCTCATACCGCTTCAAGTATAAAAAAATAGTTCAAAAGAAACGAAATAAAGGTAATGAGATGGCCTGCACAATCTCTTGACATTGACCCAATTGAGCATCTATGGGATCATATGAAAAGAGAGCTAAAAATTCAACCACCATGTAAAGACAAAGATGAACTTTTGGAGAGAATTCAAGATATATGGAACAATATTTCAGCTGAAGTATGTCTTAAGCTTGTTAGTTTAATGCCTAGAAGACTCGAACAGATAAGAAAAACCAAGGGTGGATACACAATCTATTGATTTTTCAATTTTTAAAAAATTCGACAAAACATAGAATCACCTACTTTCAACTTTGAGGAATCATATCTCCATTAATATTTAAAATATATCTATAATATTTTTAATGTTATAGACAAAGGCAGTATCTATCTACCATATGAGTATTAGCTTGGTTGAAGTCTTACTCATTCATGAATTACCATTTAAGTTCCAATTTTCCAAACACTGAATCACTTTTGACGGGCAGTGTACCAGAAATTCTGAAACTGGTTAAAAATGAATCAAACTCTTTGAAATCAAGTGATTTTTACAACTAAGAAAAATCTAAAAAGTGTACAGTTATGTGTAAACTCATATATATTTTAGATATCTCATCTTGTCTTTGAGATATAGGAGTTTTGTGAAAATATTATGACACTATGGATCTATTAGGCCTCCATTTCCAAAAACAATGTTAAAATGGGATGTCTAAAAAGCACAAAGATCCGATTTTGTACTTTTCAATACAAATAATTAGCAGTACTATTATATCTAGTCTGCAATATAAAATATAATCAAACCATTGCAACGAAAAGAACAACCAGATGTTTTTAAACTAGATCAAGACAATACTTTGAAACTGAACAGCCCAGTGGCCAGAGACTAAATGTAATTAGGACTTGTAGTTAAGATTAAATCATCTCAACCTATTGACTGTTTTAAATGAAAATAGGTAAAATGGAATTACATCATTTTTATATATTTAATTTGGCATTCAGCTTGATTATTTATCGATGTAAAATGCGATGTCAACTTGAAATCAGTTAATTTTTAAGTAAACCAAAATAGAAATTCAATATAATTAAGTTTTAGTTGATGATAAAAGGTTATCAAATAAGTATGGGAAGACTATAATAACTGAGTTTAAATTTGACTATTTACATGTAAGTTTTAGATCAGAGATACGCAATACTTAACAAGATAAAAAGAAAAAACCATCTGAATTACTAAGAATTAAGTTTATAAGGATCAATAGATAAAAAAGTTGATTAGAACATCCGTCCAAATTAGGGCATATTAAATGAAATGGAAATGACGTAAAAAATATAAATTCGATTTAGAAAATTTTCAAATGAACGCACGTACACAATGCATACTTGATAGTGTGAAGAACACGTCTATCGCTTTTCCAGAATACAGCCCGCAAGGGAATGGTAAACCCAATTCCGAGATATTCGGGGAATACGTATTTGATCTAACGAACATGTCCACAAGATTACCAAAGCCGGTCTTTCAATCGTATTTGAAGCAGATTAAAGGGGGGAAAAGGATCGATAAAACGACGGCGGATGCCATAGCGCATGCAGTGAGGATTTGGGCCACCGAGAAAGGCGCTACTCATTTTACTCACTGGTTCCAGCCTCAAACCGATTCTACGGCCGAGAAGCATGACGCTTTTCTGAGTCTCAAACCGGACCTTGGGGGAAATGGAGGCAAGTTGCAAGTGGTCGAAACCTTATCTGGAAGCCAGTTGTTGCAATCAGAGCCGGATGCTTCCAGCTTCCCATCCGGGGGGATGAGGACGACTTTTGAGGCTCGAGGCTATACAATTTGGGATACGACGTCACCCATGTTCATCAAGCCGAACTTCCATAACTCCGCTGTCCTTTATATCCCATGCGTCTATATCTCATATAATGGTGATGCTCTGGATCAGAAGACGATTTTGTTGAGATCGACGGAAGCTATGTCTAAAGTGTCTTGTGAACTACTGAATCTGTTGAATCCAGTCAGTGCGGGGCAATCACCATTCGCGTCGAAAGTTTATACTACGCTGGGCACGGAACAAGAATTCTTCTTGGTGGATAAAGCAATGTCCAGTTTACGGCCAGACCTCAAAATAACGGGGAGAACTTTGATCGGCAATTTACCACCGAAGCACCAGCAATTGGAAGACCATTATTTTGGCAAAATCCCTACACGTGTGATGGAGATCATCTCCGAAGCCGAGAAAGAGTTATACAAATTAGGCGTGCCAGTCAAGACGAGACATAATGAAGTCGCCCCTGGCCAGTTTGAAATGGCACCAGTCTTTGAAGAAGCATCGGTGGCTGTTGATCACAACTTGCTTACTATGGATGCGCTGAACCGGGTAGCTACGAAGAAGCAGATGCATGTGCTGTTCCATGAAAAACCATTCCATGGCATGAATGGCTCTGGCAAACATTGCAATTGGTCCCTTTGTACAGATAAAGGAGAGAATCTGCTGGAGCCCACTATTCGCCCGGAATCGAATTACACGTTTTTGTTATTTACTCTTGCGGTGTTGGATGCCTTGCATCAACATGGTGGGTTGTTGAGAGCGTCGATTGCGTCGGCGAGCAACGATCATAGATTAGGCGGACACGAAGCGCCTCCGGGCATTATTACGGCGTTCTTGGGCGAACATGTGAGTGAAGCCTTGAATTGTGTTGAGGAAAATAGGGATATTAAGACGTTCTCTCGTCCTTCATTGCAGACCATCAAAGTGGGCGGCACGATCTTGGATTTGAAATTGGCTACCTTGCCTAATATTGATCGTGATTTAACTGATAGAAATAGGACTTCTCCGTTTGCTTTCACGGGAAATAAGTTTGAGTTTCGTGCTGTTGGCTCGAAACAATCACCTTCGTTCCCGGTTTCTATCGTTAATGCTTGTGTGACTAAATCGATTAAAGCCATCATCGCTGCTTTGAAGAAGGCGAAAGGCAATAAAGATTCTATCACTGATGAAGATAAGTTGGAAGTCATCCGTGAATACATTAAGAAGACCAAGGCCATTCGATTTGAAGGCGATAATTATTCCGATGATTGGAATAAAGAAGCTGTCAAAAGAGGGCTGCCAGTTATCCCGGACTCTCTTAATGCGTTCCAACAGTTGTTGGAGCCCAACAATGTCGCCATGTTGACGGATAAAGATGATGGCATCTTTACGTTGACCGAGTTGAAGGCTCGCTATCATATTTTGATGGAGCGCTATTCCAAAGATATCTTAGTGGAAGCCGATACGCTAAAGATGATCATTAATCAGTATATTATTCCGTCTACTATTGAATATCGCAAATTACTTGCGGATTCTATGAGAGCAATTAAGGAGGCAAGTTGTACCCCTGGTCCTGAGAAGACCATCATTGATCAGTTGTCGAAGCATTTGAATAGCGTTTATGATCTGAATAATCAGTTGGATGATCTTACTTTCAAACTCCATCAACAAGAAGACATTGAGCAACAAGCGAAGGGTTGTAAGGAGGTGATTTTGCCTTTAATGGAAAAGATTAGAGAACATTCGGATTGTTTGGAGGAGCTTATCTCTAATGATATTTGGTCCCTTCCTAAATATCATGAACTTTTATTTCTTTAAGTTTTTAGGCTATTAAAGCTTTATTAAGGTTCTTTCAATTTCTAAAACATTCCTTTTTTTGTTATTTATAAAATATTAACAAGTTGATCAATTTAACAAAAAGTCTAATTTTCCTTTTCTCTTATTGTCTACCTGCTCCTTTTCTTTATTGCTTTCAACTTTTCTTTCTTGTCCATCATTAGAATATTGATGATTTTTAACAAATTCGCTCTCTTTAGGTAAGATCGGTTTATAAGAATTCATGACATACTTATGATTCAAATGAAACTCTCCAGGCATGTTACTATGTCTTCTATTAGGTACTTGATTCTTCGAAATACCCAATTCCTTTATATAACGACCATCTAAAAATAAACAAAAAATGGAAAACTATTAGCATAAAGATCCAATCCAGTCCCTTTTCTATTCTTCGACACCTTATCTACTGACCCACGTTTTCTGATCCTTTCTTTTTGATTCATCGATGTGGATTCCAAAATATTAGAAGCCTGTAACATTTGACCAAAAGCCGCCGCAGCTTGACTATCATAATTTGAAGGATAAGCCGAGCTTTGACTACGAGTATTAACTGGAGCTCCCATAGGTGGTCTGCCCAATGATGGTCTCCGTACTGAATTAGAGACATGACTAGGGTTCGGGTTAGTATTAGGTAAGATTGGAACATAATGAGGCTTTGGTGGGATTTCTTGTGCTAATTCAGGTTGAGAATTAAGTAAATTAGAAATATGAGATGATTTTGTTTTCTCTACTACATTTTTAAGTTGTAAATTAGAATCTCTTCTAGCGTAATCCATTTCTTGTTGATTTGGTATGCTTCGATTTCTTTTTGTTTGCTTTTCTAAAGAATCAAATGTATTTTGGTCTTCATCAATCATAGGACGAGTTCTTTTTAACGAATTCCTTTTATCTTTATATTGGACATCTTGGTTAAAATGAGTATTTGTACCACCCGAAGTCGGTTTAAAATTCTCTTCTCTTGATTGAACAGGTTTAATAGGTACAAGATTCGGTTTTGGTGGCTCTGATCTCGATCTATCATTAATATCTAAAAATATCAATTTGTTAAAAAAACTTAAGCTCCTTTGTGACAAAATGACTTTTTGTTTCTCAGTGAATGATCTATTTTTGATAGTGAAAGGATTTGAACTAGTTTGAAACTTATCTTTTGATAATTTCCTATCATTTTGTCTAAAATAATTAACATAAATGAAATACTCAATATTATCAAAAGATTTTGGATCAATATATTCTCCATTTTCTCTCTTTTTCCAAAAATCTCTAATAATAGAGGATTGGGCCATCAACTATAAACCATAATTTGAAAATAATTACATCCTTTTTGGATACATAGTTATCTAATGTAGCCTTAATTGCTTGATATTCGATGTCATTGGTTATATTCTCATCTGTGAATTCAATAAATTTCCAACCTCCTTTATTAGTGATAGGAGCATAACCCGAATCTTGAACAAGAACAAACCATTCCGGATCATATCTATTTGGAATATATTATTATATAAATACCTAAATCTGCCAACTTTATTATCTGGTGAATTCTTTCTCCATCTAAAAAAGACAAAGAATCAAAAATGAAAGTTACTCAGTCCATATTTCAGGTTCTGGATGAAATGGCACCTTGACCTTTTGTATTCCAGTAGTCGATAAACTATATACAGGCTTTCTATCACTATTCAAAATTGCGGTTATCTTTAATATAGAAATAATTCTATCATATGGTTTCCATTTTAGCCTACAAAAATAATCAAACCAGTGTACAATTTGTTGCTGAAACCAATTTGGTATGGATCTTTTACCGGTGTAAATATAAGCCCTTCACTCTGATGTTTGTCGCTCTCTATCTCATCGAAAACGTTCTTAATTCCATAAGATCGATGTACGTTTTTCAATTCAATCCTAAAAAATATCCATCAATTGTATTACTTCAAACTGATGTTAGATGCCAATTCTGGATTCTTCAAATACAATTCTTTAATAGGAGCCAATATTTCGTCTCTTAATACCTATATATTGGATAAATATCATGGAATACCCCTAATCTTAGGCCTAAATTCATTTTAATGTAAAGTACACTGTTACAAACTAATAAATCGAATACTTCAAACTTTGTGATTTTCTACACATAAATAAAAGACATTAATACCTTATTATTATGATTACAATAAATCAATTCACCATCTAATAAAGTTTCATTCTGAAATTTAGCTAAATTATTTTTCATGGGTATGTTGAATTTCGGGTAATGAAACATTTCATTCTTTTCATTAATCTAAAGAAATAAACCCCAAATGGTGGTACCAAAAACGTAGCAGGGCCTCTCGGTCCGATATCGCAATACAACAAACATCTAATACCAGAACTTTTTTCATAAATATAATAATCTTCACGTTTGAGCAAATGTAAATGAGTTCTATTGAGTAATAACGGCATACTTCCTAAAAAACTACAAAAGACCATAATAAGAGGATGAGGGGAAGATTATACTTGTCTTTATCAGTATTTAAGAATCGTTTAATTTTATCTCTTATAATAGATTCATAATTCGGGTCTATCTTTGGTAATATGGGTTCCATATCGGTGGTCATTTTTATCATTAATATTGTAGTAGAATCTTTGTAAGATTTTTATTTTATTTCTGATGAATTAGAAAAGGATTTCGGGGTTCATTTTTCAGTGAAACCACTTTACCCCTTTACTGACACATGACATCGAAAATCAATACATAAAAGACAATTTATTTGATAAATGATCTTGTTTAATAGAAACTAATTATCATTTTTAGTTTATCTCTCTACGTTTGGTAGTTTCTAACCTTTGTAAATCATTATTCTCAACATGGGAGTTTATTTTCGTTCAGAGTAGACCCTTTTTGATTCTCTTCTTACTTCAACCAAAGTTATAATGAATCTAGATTATTCTCACTCTTGTTCAACCACTTATTTAATAAATGGGGACTACTCTGATCGAAAATAAACTGCCACATGTGATCATAGTTTTCCGCTATCACAGTTGATCATGATACACGCAATTCAAAACAAAAGAATGAACCTTCTTTAGATCTCGATATATACTCATTTCCTCGTATTTTGTCAATTATTATCTTGTGAAAAACTTGTAAAAAGATCAAACTTGATTCCAAACCTCAAGTGGATTTTTAGTACAGTGTTCTTTATTCAAAAGCTTAACAAAGTGAGACTATCCATGACAAAAGAGCATTTACAAACATTCCATCCCACCTTTTAATTGATATGGAAACCATAATAATTCTGGACTACAATTGTTAATAATTTTACAATGCACAGTTATCAACAATTATTGTTTTTAATATACAAAAGGATCTTATTTAAGAAAAAGTTTAAATGAGACAAGATTTTAGTAGCATTATCTAACTGGCGCCCACTTTTAACTCATTTCTCAAAAGTTAATGTATTCGAAAAAGTACGACATATTGAGGGCCGGAAATATCGATAATCATGAAAGAGCACATGATAAAGCAATAATAAGAGCCTTAAAGAACAAAGAAAAGTATAAAAGTCAAGATCATTCTACGAAAAATAAATATAAAACGTTATTTATCGGCAATTTAAGCTTGGATACAGTTGAAGGTATTTTAAGTTTTAATGTTTAGATGATATTATCAATAAATTTAAACTATATGGTGATATAAGAACGTGTAAAGTTATTAGAAACTTAGGTATGATTTTTTATACAAGATAAATTTTAAAGTTACTGGAGATTTAAGAGGTTATGCATTTGTAGAATTTGAATCAGAAACGAGTTGCAAATCAGCTTATAGAGTAACTCAAATATCACTTAATCAACATAGAAAAATTTGGACACAAAGCTGAATGGCAGAACCATCAAAGTAGATTATGAACGAAGTAGAATAATGAATGATTGGATCCCAAGACGATTAGGTACATTGTTTTTATCGATTTCAGGTGGTGGATTAGGTGGAAAGAAACAATCTGGTCAGATTAGATTTGGTTCAAGATATTTTCCGTTTAAAATCAAGTTTATATTAAAGTTAAAGATTTAGACAAGTTAATCCAAATGGATTGTCAAAAAACGATGAGGATTGGAGAGATTTTAAGAAATACTTATGATTCCGGCTATTATGTTATTCTCCGATACTTTCTAGATTATAAATAAAGTTGATTTAAGACCACATGGGTGAGTATTTATTGGATAGAACAGATTTTTATTTCTAGAAATCAAGTTTTATAATTGGTTGAGAAACTGTTCTCAGGGCTAATAAATAACTACATCCAATTAATAATAAAGCATAAAATAGTTTTAATTTAAATATTATGGCTATTGATGGGTAAAGAACATTTGTATAAACTAAAAAGTAAACAAAAAAATAAATACATCGTCATAATAAATAACCGCCCTTCCATTTCTATTGTGATCATAGTTTTTGAACGATTCTGTAACTCCTCTTAATGCTACACAAATCCTAATAAAACCTTCAAAACTGACTTCATCTTTACCTAAAAAGATCAAAACAAAAATATAGCAAACTCTTTATACGATATTTGTTAATTATTATATTATAAGCCTTATCAGAAAGATTGAACCCAAACCCAGTTACAGCTTCCCTTAATTCTCTTGTATCTATTGTGTTGGAATTATCTTTATCGAATTTAGAAAAGGCAGCTTTCCAATCTGAAATGTATTGAAATAATCCTTTAAATTCATCAAAATTGATAGTGCCACTATTATCCTTATCAAATAAACACATCATCTTCTTTATTGTTTCGATACTAAATGGCGTCCAATCTCCTATAAAAATATAATTCATCTTAAAATACCGTTCCGTAAAGCTTGTTGTAATTCTTCTGGCTCTAATTGGCCACTTTTATCTTGGTCTACAATGTCAAACCATTTCCTTAATTCTTGGTTTTGAGGAGGGCCAGAGTTTTGTCCATATTGATTACATTGAGGATTTTGCCCATATTGGCTCTGCTGACCATATTGATTTTGTTGTCCGTATTGGTTATTTTGCCCGTATTGATTTTGGCCATATTGATTATTTTGAGAATTCTGGTTGTATTGGTTTCGCCCATATTGTGAATTTTGTCCATATTGGCTTTGCTGTTTATAACCTTGACCACCATATTGTGAATTTTGAGTTTGGTTATATTGTTGGTTTTGTGGTGGTTTGTTGTATTGGTAGTTCTGATTGGAGTTGCTCATTTAAAAAGTTGAATTCGCCACGATTTCAATGAAACAGAATCAAAAGACCGAGGAAGACTAAGTTTTTTTTTTTATCAAAAATGAAACTTTATTAGATTTTAAAAAATGCTCTATTTTAATAAATAAATGTAAAGGTAAAGAAATCAAGCTTTATTGATGCGAAAAAAAGAGTTGCAAAAACTAAAAATAATAAAAGATCGTAAATACATCGTCATAAGCAATATCAGCATATCCATTTCTTTGACGATCATATGGGATAAATGATTCGGTCACCCCTTTTATAGCAATGCAGATGTTAATAAATCCCTCAAACGTAATCTCGTTTTTACCTAAAAATAAACTAAGAAATGACCTTTAGTCTTATATTTATAGATAATTATATCATAAGTTCTAGATGAAAGATTATAACCAAAACCACGAATAGCCTCGGCAAGTTCTCTAGTATCAATTGTGTTGGATCTATCTTTATCGAATCGGCTAAATGCGGCGGTCCAATCTGTGATATATTTAAATAAACCACAAAATTCATTGAAATCGATAGTTCCATTATTATCTTTGTCGTATAAACCGATCATCTTTTTAACGGTGCTGAGCTCGAAATTCTTTCCGTCACCTACAAATTACTATAAATTATTACTGTTTCTCAAAGCCATTTGAAGCTCTTCTGGCTGTAAATGTCCACTATTATCTTGGTCAACTGCTCTAAACCAATTATACAGCTCTGGGTTCTGTTGGTTGGGATATTGGTTCATTTATGAAAGTTTTTAAAATCTTAAATGCATGATTTGTTTGAGGCTACGATATCGGATTTTAACAAAATGATTGAGATATTGAAATTATTATAAAGAAATAGAGATTTAGGGGAATATTGTATATGGAACCCTGTAAAATACACATTTTCGGGTTAAACCCCTACTTAGTTATGGATTTTATTTTTTGTCTTGAATCAACCCCGTTTAATACAGGGGTTTTCAATTGAATAGTCGCATATTTTCAATTAAATTGTCACGATCTGGAAATTGGTAATACATTTTTGACTAAAGTTGTAATTTAAAATAAAAATTAAAGGGGTATAAAACATTTATAAATCAATTTATTATTTTTGTTGAGAGTTTATTTAGCTTTCTTAAAGAGAAAAAATGCCATTAAATTTTTAGGTGGCAAAATTCACAAAACAAAATAAACTAAAAAAGGAAGAAATATTGATTTATAAGAGTTTTATATACCCCTTATTATTATTTTTTATTTAAAGTGAAAATTTAATCGACATTTATTTTACATTACCAAATCGCGACAATTCAATTGAAAAACCCTGTAAGGCCAAAATTTTCATTTCCTAAAATTAACTTATAACTGCATTTAATACTCTTATTTAAGTTCAGGGGCCTAATTATAGGACAAAGAATTGTTTTTATTTACATCTAGTCCAAGGGTCGCCAACTTTTTTTGTGGGAAGAGCTAAAAACCATGAAAAATAAACTTTTCAGATTTATAGGAGTAACAAATTAAAATATCAAATTTATGATAAATGATGATAATGAGAATAAAATTTATTGAACCCTACTAATGAGATTTTTGAGACTGCTTCTTTCTTGACAACTTTTCTGTGTTAGATATAATTTGTGTTTTTAACTTTAACCAAAGCTCTCAAACTTGCATCGCTCAATTTTGTTCTATAGGGTCAATGTGTCAAATTGTGATGGCCGATTTTATTCGTATCAGTAACTTAATTATTAAAGCAGAAAGAAATTATGAGCTATCGTTAGAAATATTTATTAATTTTACAATATTTGATTTCTATTTATTTAATTTATTTTTAAAGTTTTATGACTAAACAGATTTGAAGCAGACATGTAATGATTACAATTACTCGATCTGTCTAATAGAAAAATTATTTATAAATAGAATCTTAAATTATCTGTTAATGGATTATAAAAATCAAATTTTAAAAAAATAAATAGATAATCAGTTATAGTATGTGAAATTCTGCATGAATTTTCATGCTGAAGTGTGTAATTGTGAATATCCTAATTGTGAAACATATTTATTTGATTTAAAATTTATATTCAGTTAATATCAAGAATAAATTTTGTACATTGTGACTTGATTACTATATATATAAAAGATGAATAATATACAACGCATAATTCTTTAAGTATGTCTAGAAAAGTAAGTTTGATTCTACTAATCCGCCGTACTAACAGTTTTAATAGTTTTTACAATATTTGAATTTGAATATATGTGGATCCGAAAAATAATAATTAACTTCTAGTACACGGCATACAGTCTGATATTTTGCATTCATCAATTTGAAATTTCTTTAAAATGGGCGTAGTGATGTAATTTATAAGGGACTTTATAAATTATATATAAATATTACAATAAATTTATCAGAGAAAAAATGGATTAAAATTGAATTAATTGGATGTGTGCGAATATAATAAAATGTGTGGATTTGTCGATCTATAAATAATGCTCCCTCTGTTCGGAAATGATTGTCCGGTTTCCGGAGTTTTTAAAAAATAAGCACCACAGGAATTAATCCACT
>NIPM01001275.1:0-22635 GCA_002738285.1 Holacanthella duospinosa | reverse complement strand
ACTAGATATTAATTTTCATATTTATTATTAATTAAAAGTCGCTTACCTTTTTGCGTAAAACTGCGTAATAAAATCGAGAATGTGTAAGTGTGTATGTGTGTGTGTTCGTCATTCACTTTAGTAGGACTAAAGAACATAACATAAAGATTATATCAAAAGATAGGTAAAAATACTGCAGGTAACATAGGCTATATTAGATTTTAAAATATCTTCTCTACATAGAGTAAATAACGGTTTAGTAAATTTGAGCACGTGTCATTTTTATTCTTAATTTACAGGATTTTTCATTTAATCCTGAACGAGGGGCTATAAAGCCAATTTCTTTCTAAAAATGACTCCAAACTAACAATAAAAAACAAAGGTTTATTCATTCATCTGTTATATCCACCATTTCTAGACATTTCCAGGCCATTGTGCTGGTATATTGTTAGTTTGGAGTCATTTTTAAAAAGAAATTGATTTTGTAGCCCCTCGTTCCGGATAAAATGAAAAATACTGTATTTCAACCAAAACACTTATAGAATTTGAAATACGAAAAAAAATTTCATAAACAAAAACATTTAAACTTAATTTATGAGAAAAGGATTCAAATATCTTAAAAAAGAATTTAATAGTGTTAGATACAATTAAAAGAAGATATCAATAAGTTTTTTAATGTTTATATATATTTGGTAAATCTTTAAATTATCAATCTTAAACAATTAGAATATAATAAAAGATAAATTATATATATAATCATCAATGGTAATTATGTTTAGAAATACAATTTAAGAATCTATACAAGTTATTAAACTTTACTAATCTAATTAAGATTTTATATTTTTAATTAGAAGATTTAAATGTTCTTTATATAAAATTTGTTATTAATAAATATAGATTATCTTAGGAATGTAAACACCAGAGAAGGACTTTGTAATGGCACAAGATTAATAGTTGTTGATTTAAAACCTAATCTTATTTTAGCAAAATCTTTAAGTGGATCGTTAACAGATCAAATAGTATTTATTCCTAGAATAATACTGAGGCAATTTAATAGTTACTTACCTTTTGTTCTTCAAAGGAAACAATTCCCTATTAGAGTAGCATTTGCTATGCCAATCAATAAAGCACAAAGTCAAACTCTTAATAATGTTGGTATATATCTTCCTAAGCCTGTTTTCTCACATGTTCAGCTTTATGTTGCCTTTTCTAGGGCTGTTTCAAAAGATAAAGTAAAGGTAGAGATAATAAATACTCAAAATCAGGGTACTTTTAAGGATGGAAACTTTAAAGTATAAACAAAAAGTATAGTATATCATGAGATCTTGAATTAAATATTATTTTACATTTTTATTCAAAAACATACCATTATTTTTACAAAAAATAGTTCGTATTAAATTATATAATAATTTATATTATAAAGATAGAATGAATTTTATAGGAGTTTGAGATACACTGCCCGTCAAAAGTGATTCAGTGTTTGGGAAATTCGAACATAAATGGTAAGCCATGAATGAGTAAGACTTCAAGCAAGTCAATACTCATATGGTAGATAGATACAGCCTTTGTCTATAACATGTTCAAATATTATAATATGTTTTAAATATTGATAGAGATATGATTACTCAAAGTTGAAAGTAGATGATTCAGTGTTTTGACGAATTTTTAAAAAACTTGAAAATCAATTGATTGTGTGCCCGCCCTTGTTTTTTTTGATCTGTTCGAGTCTTCTAGGCATTGAACTAACAAGCTTAAGACATACTTCAGCTGAACTATTGTTCCATATATCTTGAATTCTCTCCTAAAGTTCATCTTTGTCTTTACATGGTGGTCGAATTTTTAGGTCTCTTTTCATATGATCCCATAGATTCTCAATTGGGTTAAGGTCAGGAGATTGTGCAGGCCATCTCATTACCTTTATTTCGTTTCTTTTGAACCATTTTTTATACTTGAAGTGGTATGAGAGAACGCATTGTCATTTTGAAAGACAATTTTAGATTTGTCCAAGCCATACAAGTCATTTTATATATCAGCTCGTCATCCAGAATGCTCTCATATATCTCAGCATTATCACTGCCATCAATTATACAAAGATACTCAACACCTAATGAAAGCATACATCCACAAACCATAATTGATCCACCACCGAATTTTTTGATTGAGTAATATTGTTATCTCTGAGTGATTCCTCGATTTTTTTGAAAATTTTATCACGTTCATCAGATACCTCTAGATTTACTTTAGTTTCATCTGACCATATAACCATATCCCAGTCCTTATTTTTACAATTTCTGTGTGGTTTTTCAAATTCTGATCTTACTCGACGATGAGATTTTTTTAATTGTGGGCATTTCTTTTTGTATCTAGATACGATGTTGCTACATTTAAATGTGTGCATCATAGTACTAGAAGAGGCGGATATTCCTGCATATGTCTTGAGTTCTCGCTGTATTTCTGTAGAGGTGGAGCATTTACACTTGTTGCTAATCTTCCAATATATTTTTCATCATACTTATCTAAGACCCGAGGACGACCTATTATAAGCTCTGGAGTATATTTTCAACTCTATTTATTACTCTGGACACTGTTGCTTGTGAAACTCCAACAATTTCAGCTATTTTTCTTGAAGATTTTCCATTTAAAGCAAGTTCGTTAATTCTTGTTTCAATTTTCTTCAATGTTCTTCTTGTCATACCAAATAAGTATTAACACCTTCTGCTAAGGATTTGAAATAAAAATGAACAATTTTGCGATATTTTAGAATGTTCTAGAATGAAAATTTTGTAAAGTTAAAAAATTCGTCAAAACACAGAATCACCTACTTTCAACTTTGAGTAATCATATCTCTATCAATATTTAAAACATATTATAATATTTGAACATGTTATAGAAAAAGGCTGTATCTATCTACCATATGAGTATTGACTTGCTTGAAGTCTTACTCATTCATGACTTACCATTTATGTTCGAATTTCCCAAACACTGAATCACTTTTGACGGGCAGTGTATTAAATTTTTCAATATATAAGATAAAAACACTATTATAACTCAATTTATTATAAAAGGTTGTCAATCGTTAAATTTATACGAAATAATTATTAATATTATCTTATAATCTTATATTTTCTCCATAATGTATTTTTCACCCAGTTCGAAAGAACGAGCTTATAGACTTGTAAATTTCAAAATTCTTAAAAATGAATTTTTCGGTTAAATCGCACTTAAATCTAAAAAATCATCTATTAAATCAATTATTTAAATATTTATTAAAATTATTCATGTGCGATTTTCAAAGCTCTATATCGTTCTCTAATTGAATTAGCCAACTTTTCACTTTCCCCATTAGAATAAATTGGAAAGCCTTGACTACCAGTAGGACGATTAAATACTTTTCCTATATTCAATTCTTTAGCACTTTTATTGGCTTTTAAGTTTAATTGATCCAATCGTTCTGGTGCTCCCTGCTGTGGTGGGAAGATTTGACCTTTGTTGGATCCGGGTGTATTGGTTATAAAAGAATTGGTTAATGAGATTAAAATAGTGTTAATCATGGTGTTCATGGTTTTTTTCTGTGGTTTAGTTAGGTGAACTCGACTTATTTATATTCATTCATCAAAGCCTCTTCTTTTTTGTACCACTGTGTAGGGCTTTAGGCGTCAAGCCTTATTTTTTGAAGCTGGAATTAATGAAGTTATGTCTCTAAACTTTATTTTTGTTATTTGAATCCTTTTATTTGGTTCTATAATATTTTTAAAAAGTTATAATTATCTTGTTCTTACAAAATTGACTTTTAAAAACATAAGATCTAAAAAAATCGTGAAAATTTTAAAAACAATTCAAGATTTAATTTACTTTAAAGTTATAATAGTTTGTAAAATTAAAACCTGATTATTATCTACAGACTAACTGTTTTACGAAAAACTGCGTCAATGTCATGAATTCACAATAAGAGAAATTCTACACACTGTCTAATTTTGACTATATAACACTTGGTTCGAGAATTTCGAACTGAACCCAAAGGAAGATATTTCAAATAATCAAAAAGCTTATAAAGGATATTCATTTCTAAATCCAGAGATTTCCCTTCATACTTTGATTCGAAATTTTCTCAAACTAGACGATGTGGAATTACCCTAAGAAAAGAAATGGTATTTATTTAGAAAGAGAATCCCATATATCAAATCTCTTATCCTTACATTTGGAATTAAACCAATTAAAGAAACAGCCTCCAAACCCTTTAAAGTTCAATGAATAGACGATGGAAGCAACCATTAGATATAAGAAAATATACTTCATAATCCTGTGTATATTTTCTATTGAATTGCCCTTATATTTATATCTTTCATTTGTTTTTGTTGCATACTTATTCTCCTGGCTTTTCAACATTCAAAAGATCTTGTCCAAAATCATATGACTATTGTTGATTAAAAACTATTTCACTTTTCAAACCTACATTATTTATAATCAAATTTGGACTGAATCTTTATTTTGTGTGGTTTTCGTATTTGAAAAGAAACCGTTTCAAACAAAGTTGTCAATCTTTTAACATTTTCTGTATTTTAACTCAATTTTTTTAAGTGTAGATATATCAACAAAAGAGCATATAGTGAAGGTGTAGACAAAATAACCATGATTTTTTGTTTGTTCATCAAAACAAAAAATATGCAAAACCTGGATAACCAAGATTGAACAATACATAAATCCTTAAACATTCTTCTACATTAAGAAGAATTCTTCGATGACTTTTTTGTTGCATTTTTTAGCAAATATCTCGTTTTGTGCTGATCTTGAAAAGTTAGAGATTGTATCAAGACACAAAAATCAAAAAAGATGTAGCTATTTTACGTGATAATTGGAACTATTTTAAAAAAATGACGTATATTTCGAGATAAATTGAATTACAAACAATTATTGCTCTTAATTTTCAACTTAGATATATTAACTTTATAAAGGGTCTAGATTTGAATTTTGAAGACAAACGCATTTTTGCAAAAAGAAGGTTACTTTTTGAAGAAATAAAAAAATTTAATTTTTTAAACATTTTCTTGAAGATTTAGATTCTTAGAGAAGAACAGATAGAAATAAGCGCCTTTATTAGGCAAATAATCGAGTTGTACATCGCCATGGAACAATTCCATTTGATTTTTCAACAAAAACAGCTGATCGGAATCCTGGACATCTAATCTCATCTGTTTTCCATCTAATCCTTCATGATGGATAAAAATCTTCATGATGACATCATCTTTCGAGTTATTCAATAAATAGATAGTCATCTTATTCACTTCGATCAGTTTAATTAAAGTCGTTAAGATGGATTTTAGTTGAGGCTCGTATTGGAGGCTTTTGTTCAAGGTGTTGTCGTTTAAAAACTTCAATTCGATATCATGTTTGTTCATGATGTTCCTTAGTATCGATTTTATACCTTGGCTTTCGTTCAATAAGTTGATCAACATGTTGGAGCTCAAAAATAACTTCATTAGTTCGGGGTTTTTCAACTCTACAATGTCATTTTGATTGATGTTTTGATTTAATCTCTCCATCTCCTTATAAAACGCTGGACTGTGTTGTATGGATATCGGTCTTTCTATGTTCTGGATCTTCTTCAAATGATCTTTGTATTTCATTGCAAGGGACTCGTGCTTGCTGCCTTGGATAATGTCTAATTGTGATTGAAGTCTAATCGGAATCTCGCGATGTAAGAATTGAGTATACAACAATTCGTTAGTTCGAAAGTTCAACAACTCTTTTCGCGACAATCTTGTGATAGCATTCTTCTCGTCTATCTTAAGCTTCATGTTCAAGTTTCTGTTCAGCTTCATTTGAGAGCAAAAAACTCAACACTTTCCGTTTATTATTTATAGAAATTTATGAGTGTGTACATTTAATTTGTGAGAATAGCCGAATTAATAATGCATAAATTAATTTAGGCCAGTGTATTAAATCATCCTTACTCGTTTGGGTTAATTTTCCGATTCCGTGATCGTCGTCTTTTATACTTGCTCCTTCCTAGAAGAGACACATAGTCTATCTCTGGTCTCCTTTTATATTTGTCCACAAATCAGTTAGATCCTGCCTGTTAATTTCATGGTGCAGTCACATGCCATATAACTATGGCATATTATTACAAATTATTGAAACTTTATGAGTGTCAATAAACCTCTTTTTAGTTGAATATTATCAGTCTTGATTATTACATTGAAACTTTAGTAATAAACTTGAGTCCTTCACTTTGTCTAATCCTGGAAATAGTCTAAAGTCATATGGACCAAAATTTTTGAAAGAAACTGGTTGAAGAATTCTCGAAAGAACTTTGGTTGAAAAATTCTAATAAAAACCTGCTTTATTATACTTATTTATCAACCAAACAATACTTATATTTCAACCAAAATATTAAGTTTTCTTCAAAAATTCCTTCCATATAATTATTAAAACTTTTCAACCATAATTCTTCAAGAATTTACTCATTTTATCAACCAAATACATTATAATTCCTTCAAAAATTTTCTTCCATATAAAAAGATGTTTTCATAAGGTTAGAAAGGAATTAAATCATTTATCAAATTGTAAACAAATTTATTTATCCATGTAAACTTCCAAATCTTTTATGCCGGAAAATCTATCAAATTCCAGAAAACCAAAAACATACTAACTAGTTAAGTTGATGACTTATAATACTTTTTTATAAAAGCTTAAACACAGTTAAATGTTTTTCATTAAATTAATAGAAAATGTTTCTAGGTTGTTTTAATTTTTGCATTTTTTGTGAATCATTTTTCTAATACCGAAAAAGATGAGATGTTTTGCTGACATTTATCCGATTGTAGGCTTAAAATACAATTATCTATAATAAAAGTAAAGTCAATTATTAAATTATAGTTTCATTCCACTTAAAGCCGATATTTTCCAGTTTACTGAATGGTTTGTATTTAGATGAATAAATTCAAATATTGAATTTAAATTATATTTTACACCTATAAAACATTTTGATCTACATTTAATAATTTTGTGAGATCTCTGATGATCAAGAGAATTTTCTCCTTTTAGTGAATTTACTGAACAGAGGGAATCACAGTCAGGCTGAATTTGGTACTAGATGGTAGTCAAGAATTATAGTAAACTAGCTTAATTTATATATAAAGTATGTAATAAGAGTGTTCAGTCTGAGGGATGCGACTCGATAGGGGTAAAATACAGAATACCTAAAATATTTATTTTCTAGATAGAAAGACTTGTTATATTCATCTCAAGTCAAAGTTGCTATTTAAAGCATGCTGTTGGGTTCATCGAAGATAACCAAATTAATTCAAAGTCCCTTGAAAAAAGTTTAGTATATTATTTTAGATCAGTTATTTAATCTTCAAATCAGTTTCAAGTCTTTAATTTAATAACAAATCAAGTAAATTGGAGGATTTGGGAGCGCCTAGAAATGTTTACAAGTACGCAAAGGAATTAGTATAATAGTGACGATGCCTCATGAGAGAGAAAAATAAATTGATTTGAATAAATTAAGTTGAAAAGATGGAGCACGAAAATAACAAATTTCAAAGCTGTTTTTTATTTTGTACATTTTATTTCATTTTAATCTTTTTAGAATTTGAAACAATTGACATTTTAAATATAAGATTGATTATTTTTTCTTCGAAAGTGTATAAAAGGCATAGGATTTCCCAACAAATTATAAATTTATTATATTTGTATATAAAACTTCCTGCCAAATGTAATAAATTTTTTAATCATATTAGTAAATTCGAAGAAATGAAGCAAAAAGAAAGAAAATACAAAAATACAGTAATATATAAAGTTAGTGACATTCATAAATGTCGCTAATATGAACTCAAACCAGCTGGGTTTAAATGGCCGAAACAAATTAACCTTTTTTCTTCTAATCCTTTTCTTAAACAACAATTTTAATAAAATTTATCTCACTAACTTTTTATAACAGTAAATAATATTTTTTTACTAAAGGTGTGAAAGCAAGAACATTTACAGAGTTTATGTAAAATTGACACATAACCTTGAGCAATAGATGAATAATTATACTAGAGAAGAAGCAGTGACACTAAATTAACAGAATATACTCAAAAATTATTTTCTATAATTTAACTTATAAAATCAGTCTAGGAAATAGTAGATTCTCCCACTTCTTGATAGATTTCCATCCTAAAAATGGTCATGAAAAAGCTGAAAGGAGAAATATTAAGTTCCAAACAATAGGATGTAAGTATATCGTGGTTTTATGTTTTCAGTCAAACTAGTCTTCAATAAAAATTAAGCCAAGAAAACTTGTGAAAATTAAAGGATTTATATTAACCCGACTGAAAAAAATCAATTAATTTTCATAATCTGAACTTTTAGGTAAATCTGAAGTTAACAGATAAAGAAGACTATGAAAATACAATCAACAAGTTTATCTACATTCTATTGAATTATTCTTTGCTCTTCTTCTTTTTGGTTAAGTCGAATTGCTTTAGTCATTCTTCATGATGGAAAATTCACTTCACTAAAATATATAGAAAAAAATGTTTGAGTATTAATTTGTTTCTTAATTACCAATAAATTGTTTTTATTAATCCAATTAAATTAGACAAGAATTTTGTAAATTGTATAGAAAAGTTTTAAAATGCTTTCTTGGCTGTTTAAGCTTTTTGTGTATCTTTTTTTTAAAAAAATGTGAAATTTACGGCACTAAAAGATGTTTCGGAAGTATCAATTCAATTACCAATATAAACACTGATTTTTAAATCATAAATGTTTGTTGAATTGCTAAACGACATCTTATCCAAGTGTAAAATTGATATTCTGAAACTCATCACATGTCAAAGTTGGATTTTAACAAACTAAATTCTTGATTATAAAAGAAAATCTAATCCTAATTAAATTATTTAATCTATATTTTTTGAAATATTCATTTTTGATTGTCTCATTATTACATTGTCTATTTTATTTCGTCATCCTAAGCTTTCTCACGTCCTAAGAAATTGGCTTTTAAACATCCAAACTTAAAATCTTCTCATAGAAAAAGTAGTATAAATAAGATGTACTGTTTTTCATTATAAATTAATGAAACTCTTAGCAATTTTGCTCGTTCTATATCAAACTTCTTGTCTACACTTGAAAAAGTAATAGTATCAATTAATCAGATTTAGTGATCTCAAATCATTAAAGAAAAAGGATAAAAAACAAAGTAAGATTTAGATCTTGATGTTTTTTATAGATGAGATAATCAAGAAAGGTAAATCAGTTACGATCAAGTGGCCGACGCCCGATCATTATTATTCTAATCCTTATATCCAATAACTTTATGAATAAAAACCTCTTGGCCTTTTTTAAACGATGATCAATTGTATATGGCACTTTATTTTCGTTCACCCATTTTACTTATTAAATAATTGGTTGATTAAGAGTGAGAATCATTAAAAAGTTGGTTGAATTAAGAAGAGAATCAAAAAGGGACTATGAAGAAAGTGCCCTATGTGGGTTTTCCGGAGGATCTACAGAATTGATGTAAACCCTCGATTGATTACACACCAGCCCCAATTACGGAGAAAAATGTTATGGAAGAATGTGTGATTAAATAGACCATAAAACGTCATATAGACGAATCTATTTAGTAGATTTGATTTGTATTTTTTAGTTAAATGGATTTTACATTTTACCTATTTTAGTTTTTGGGCAAATAGAAAAAGGACCAGAATGTATTCACAAGCATAATAAACCAAAGAAAAATAATAAACAAAGAAAATATAAGCGAAAAAGGCTTGCTTCTACGATGGCAATTGCTAGTTAAGGGAATTTTTATTTACCGGCATTAAATTGTTCCTTAATTTATCCCTATAAATCGACACATGAAAACAAAAAAGTTGAATAATGATGAACCAATGGCATATCAGAACTATGGTTCCCAAGTTATTCCGGTCCGAGACCAGCTTTATAAAAGTATCCCTGTTGACTAATGTCCGTTTTAGAAAGATAAAGAGATGAGAAAGAATCTTAAAAACAGAATATCGTTACTAGAAAAGTTCCAAAACAAACACCTCCAGCAACTAAGAATCAATTATGAGCAAGATTTATTGTATGCCCATTGTTTTGATTTCTAGTCGTACTATTCCGTTCAATTGCATTGAACAATATCAAAAGGCTGAAGCCAAAGAACTCAAGTTGATAAACAAAGCATCAGAAGAATATTTGAATATCTATGGCCCGAAAATCAAGAAAGAAATTCAAATTTTATTTGATAATCTCTATAGTTTGAAAGTGAATAATTATTTAAATATCCTCAAGTCCACGTCGGTTCCTAGCGAAGTAGATTTGACAAAGTTGCTGAAACATGAAGCAAAAGTGAATTTGAAATTGGTGCATTTTAATGATAATCAATTAGTGCATGTCAATTTGATCAAGACGATCATGAGCAAGATCCAAACTTTCAATACTAGAACAAACAAAACAAAATCGAACTTAATCGTCATCAATGGCAATGAAGACTTGATCTTTAAGTTACATAACGATTACAAAGGTTGCATTTATGAAGAATATAAGTTATGGAATTACCTAGGCTCCGATCATTCATTGAATTATCTCCATTTCATGGCACTTTATTTAGATGCCAATTTATTGTTGGAATTTCTCCCTTCTACTGGTTTGGATTTGTTCTTCTTTGTAAGTAAAAGAAAGTTGAAGTCATTGATTTGATTTAGCAATAAAAACTCTTTTGATCACTATTTTTGCAAAATAAAAGAAACATAAATAACATTTATTGTTCTAACTTTAGACCTTTAAGTAATGCACTGGTAGATAGTCCTTTTACTGAACCAGAAAGTAACGTAGATAATAGGGTAGGTGTAAATAATGAAGTGATATCCCAAGGACAAGTATAATCGAAATTATCATCAATAGTGGGGTAATAGCCAAACGTACTTAAGACCCCAATGTCTAGTTTAACGTAATACTTTATAGTCATGGGCTTCTTAGTGCTGCATGATTGTACTAATTGTTTCAAATTGTTGATGTTCTGATCTGAAGTATCGGATAAATTAAAGAATAATTGAAATGGGAAACCAAAATTACTAGAATCTCTCTTAGGGAACTCGATGGACTTATTTAACTTACCCTCGCCAACCTGGAGCGAATTCAAATCACCAATGGCCGTAATGTTGTTGACTCTTATGTTGATGTAATTCTTATTATCTACATTGAAATTGAAATTCAATGGTAAGATTAATTTTGATCCTTGTAGTTGGAATTGATTGGTTACACTTGTGTCGTTAGCTAATTTGCCATTGTTGTAAGTTATACTTTGGAAGTTCACTTCGGGAATACGGGGCCATAAGAAGAATAATAACAGCCCAATAGCGATTAAGGCTAGAGTGGAGATGATTAAGCTAATTCGGATCACTTTGCGGTTGCATCGCCTTGATTTTTTGTATTGTATTTCTTTATCCATAATTTTGTAATTCTGGGATTTGGCTGCTATTTATACCAAGATCGTCTTTTTTTCAACCGTTTCAATTTCGGATTTTATATTTGCATAAAGATTCAAGCCAAACATGATTTGTTCAAATAAGCATCAAGCTTTTGATAATAAGAATGGCTTTAAAGAATATGCAATGCTGTTCATTGAGGGGTTTATTTGCTTATTTTAATTAATAAGTCTTATAAGGAAATAAATAGATGCGCCTTAAATGGAAAAATGCTTGTGCATTTGTTTTAAGTAAAGAAGGACCAAAACCTAGCTTGAGAGTCCAATTTAGATCATCTGCCAAGAGACCCGTTGATGTCACTTGTATGTGGAATGGCGTTTGGATGACAAATCATTTTACTCAACAGCTTGGTTGAGAATGAGGAAATTATCAGATCAAATCAACCAATTTGTCAAACAAGCTTATTTTCCTTCATAGGGGCTGTCCTCCACAAATAAGCCACCAATTGGACATCTAATAATAGACACCTTTCTATTATTGAACAAATATAATAAAAGCAATATATAAAGGGTTTTATATAAAAATATTGGTTCATAAAAGCTTTTCTTTACAAAACATTTAATGAATTGGTAGTCTAAACAAAAGATACAAAAAGAATATAACAAAAGAGAATAATATTAGTGATGTGATGACTAGTACAATCTTCTTCTTCCCATCCAATTCTTCCATAAGTGGCAAGGATTCTGTAGTATTGGAACTGGTATTAATTTCAATTTGAACTTGAACTTGACCTTTATCAAACCCTTTCTTATCCTCAAAAAACTTACTGAATGGCGTATTGGACATTGGCTTATTTGAGCTCGGGAGTGTATTAGAAGTTGGAGGCGAATTAGTGGTATATTCTTTAGGGTCATTAACAATATTATAAGGATTCTCTAATCCAAAACTACTTAATAAACTATTCCAACTATCTAAACAGGATTCTACGTCTCCTAGCTTGGTTCTTATCAATAACGGGGTCTTAGGGTTGTCCTCTTTCATTTGATATTTTGGTTTGAGCTTTGGAATTCTAAAAGAGTAAATGGGTCAAATGTAATTATTGAATGAATGCTCGCGAATAAAGCACTTTATTCCCTTTTTGATTCTTTGCTTAACTCAACCAAATTTTTAATGATTATTGATCAACCAATTATTTAATAAGTAAAATGGGGACTACTCTGAATAAAGTGCCATAAATGCGTTTATTTATAGAATGTAAAATACACATTTTTGATTATTGCACTTTTGGAATCAAACTAATGTTTATTGAAAAGAGTGTAAAATCAGCCACAAAATGATTATCTAAAATAATTTCTGAGAATCACAATGATCATAACGACCAAGATGATAGTCATGATAACGGCAAAGAAAACACCCAATTTGGCATAAAATTTCCTCTGTTTCTCGATGTCTTTTTTATCCTTTTTATTCTTCCTTTTCTCCTTCTCAATCCTTCTCTCCTCCAAAGTCAACTCATTGCAACTATTGCAATTAGGATTATGACAATGATCAAGATGTCTTCTACTATGTGTGCGTTCTTCAACGTTGATGATCACGTTTTCTTGCCTTACTCTGCTGGGGATTGGTTCCATTACTACTGGTCTGGAATATCGTGTTGGTAGGTATGTGTGGACCACTTCATCATAGTATTCGGGGCGTAAGGCACTTTGAGTTTCAACTATCATTTTATTTGGAATTTCCATTTGTTTTCTACTTTTTATGTTCCTTTCGCTTACTCAAATTTCATGGACCCTCACATGATCTACAATAAGATGGTGCATTGGACTGTTTCCTGTATAGAATAAGTGTTTGGAAGCAGTTTCTGGTATAAAACTTTCATTTGTGGTTATCAGTTTTATTAAAAAATTGTCTCCTGTGAAAAAATCACATTCCAAATTATTCATTTAATAGTTTACTGTTCAAATGGTGCGCTGGAGGCTTCATGAATTTGTAATACATGATGTATAAGCCTAGTAGGAATAAAACAAACAATATCAATGCTCCCGAAAGTATAGCCATCTTTTTCATAAAGGAAAGTTTCTTTGTATTCCTACTTTGAGATTTAAGTGTAGATTTGTTGACTCTACTAGTCATAGGATGCTCAATCATGCCTGCTTCTATATCTATGCCTGTACTTTGACTCATTTAGTGGTTTTAAGTAGATGTTTTAAGGTTTTTATATTAGGGGCTTCAGATAATGTAACACTAGATTATTGATTGGGACTATAGTTGGACAAAAGCCTTCATCAAAAACAATAAATAAGTGGTATTTTCGCCAAATACATAATATGTCTTACTCGCTTGACGATAAAGCGATAGATCAGAAATCTCCTGTTAAAGAATTGCCTTCATCATCCAGTTTTTACAGCCCAAAATTGGTCAGCCTAGGTACTCCAAGTTCAAGTAAAGATTTTAAGGAAGTACAATTAGTAGATATCGAAAAAGGTACACCGAAAATCAGTAAAAGTAAAACTAAGTGGCTGATTTTGTTCTTGTTTATTATCAACATTGCTATCTTGATTGCTTTCACTATATGGCTCTTTATTTTCGTTCAGAGTAGTCTCTTTTTGATTCTTTGCTTAACTCAACCAAATTTTTAATAAATCTAGATTATTCTCACTCTTGTTCAACCAATTATTTAATAAGTAAAATGGGGACTACTCTGAACGAAAATAATGAGCCATATTAGTATTAGGGCGATCACGAATAAAAAAGAATAATAAACCTCGATAATAGGGTTTAATATAATAATAAACAATAATTATGCATTCCATTTCTCTTTTCCTCAAATTTAGTGTTCTTATTTATAAAATAGGTTTATTTTGTAAAAATTGTGAACTTGTTTTTGGATTCTATACATGTTCCTTAAAACATCGTTCTTTAAATAGCTAATATACTCGAAAAAGAAGGAAATTAAGTACAAAATATTTAATATCCATTAAGTTGGTTTTAATTCATTTTTGAAATCTCTACAAGATTTTTCTTTTCTAATTGGTTGAGATTTTTCAATAGTTTCCTTTTTTACAGGGTTATGAAAAGTTATATACCCATTTAGAAAAACTTCACCCTGAAAATGCAAAGAAAGGTGAGGAAAACTATAACGGAAGAAACCAGGAGAATGTTTTGAGAATGGTTCAAAATGATGAAAAAATGATGATTTCATCAGTTGCAACTTCGCTTAATCTCGATAGAAAAACGTTAAGAAAAATAAGTCAAGACAACGAAGCTGGTAAATTATTTGTTTCTTCGAAAATAAAAAGAAAGGAACCATATAAGAGGAAGGCTGAGACTTTTGACAGAATAGATCAAGTGATTTTTAATTCTGTTTCCTGCAACGCTGCTTGCGTTCAGAACGAACTTTAAAATAATGTAAAGGAAATTACAGATATAGATATCTCACAATCAACTGTCTCTAGAAAGCTCCAAAGAATGAAAATTACAAGGAAAGGATTAACGTTAGAACCAGAAGAAAGGAATTCACAGAAAAAATTGATGTACGAGCTATTTATGCTGCAGAAATAAACAGGATTCCTGATAATATTCTTGTTTTTCTTGATGAAACAGGTTTCAACTTGCACTGCTAACGAAGTTATGGATACTCACAGGCTAATAAGAAAGCCTATATTACTGTACCTGCAAACCGCAGGATAAACAGAAGCTTGATGTGTACTATTTCGCTAGACGATTTGTTGTGTTTTGAAAATAAAATTGGCGCTTTTAACTCTGAATCCTTCAAAAAATTCATTTGTTCAAAGCTAGTTCCATATTTTTCTATTCATCCCAACAAGGTTTTAATCATGGATAATGTAAGGTTCCACAAATCAACTGAGGTGTTGCAGGTTTTAAGAGAAAATAATATTGCTTTTAGATATACGGTTCCTTATTCACCACAACTGAATCCCATTGAAGAATTTTTTCGATGGTAAAATCGAAATACCATTCGAAAAAATTAGAAATTCCTAGTCTCACAATCGAAGAAACAATTGATTATGTCTTGAATAATGAAAATTTTTCTGCTCAATGTACTTGTTTTTATAGAAACATGAGAGCTTGGCTGGAAAAAGCAAGGAGACGAGAACAATTTAATTAAAAATAATTTTTATAAATGTACTTTTTTCCTACAATTAATTTACTGCGTTCTTTTTAAATAGGTATAGAACCTTGTATGGATTGGGTATATAACTTTGCATAGATGGGTAGATAAGTTTGCATAAACCTGTAAAGACTTAGTATCTCTATGTATTGATCCTTTCAATGCCACTATTCCGACTTTAAGACACCTGTTCAGTTAATAAACTTGGGTATAGCTCATCTTTTAATTATTAGGGCGTTCAGCACAAAGAGACACTCGAACTTTGTTTAATTTCGCCTTTAATAATATACTAATAATACCATGACTTTTAAATTAATTTATGTATACTACAAGTTTTATTTATAAATAATTATATTTTGAATATTATCATGAATAGCTTGCAAAACTTAAATGATTCAATTTCAGATAAAGAACAGCGGATTTTCATCAAATTTGGCGTAATCCTGGGACACAGTTCTGGCATAATTCATAAAGAATTACTTGAATAAGTTGTAAATAATGCCTATAAACTAAATACAGTCAAACTTTTAGTTACTAAGCTTAAGAGAGGCTACAATGTGGTCGAAGATAGCCAAAGAGGCGATACAAGTGATGTCTCGAAAAAAGAAAATGTGATAGATAAAATTAAAGAATTGTTGGTTCAAACTAGAACATGGTCTTGCATCGAACTTTTCATGCGGGTGAATTGTAGTAAAACAACAGTATTTCGATATTTAATAGAAGATTTACAAATGAAAAATTTATTAAGTAAATGGGCACCTCATTTTCTCATGGATGAACAAAGAGAACATAGAGTGTTAGCATGTAAAAACAATATGCAACTCTTATCGAGACAAAATAACTTAATTAATCGAACTTTGGCAATAGATGAAACTTGGGTGTCTTTATATATGCAACCACAACGTGACCAGATTCGATCATGGAGAAATAAGAATGAAGACCCAGCTGAATTTGTACTTCAATCTAAATATGAAAGAAAGAGAATACTAATACTAGCAATTGATTTTCAAGGTGTTGCTTATTGGAAGCTCTGTGCCCCTAAAGAGACTGTAACTTCAGATGTCTATAAATACTTCCTAATTGAATTATTAGACAAATGGTTACCTGTAACAATTCAAAGTGCCTATAATATTACATGATAATGCTAGGCCACATAAAACAAATCTTATAAAGCAGTATTTTATTGATGAAAATATTCGGGTTTGGGATCATGTTCACTATATCCCTGGTATTAGCACATCTGATCTCAATTGTTTTTGGTAATTAAAGAGGAAGTTAAAGGAAAACAATTATGATGATTGGCATGAACTAGAACTTCAGCTAGAAAGTGCAATTCAGGAGCTTAATGCTAAAGGTTTTATGAATAGTATCCAGATGTTACCAAAAAGATGGAGAAGTGTAATAGATGCAGAAGGTTCGTATCTATAAACATACTAATTTTTAACTTTATATCATTTATAGTAAATTTTTTATTTGATTTTTTTTCGAGCGTCTCTTTGCTCGGAACTTCCTAATAGTTTACATAAACAGACGAGAATATAATTGTATGAGCATTTTTATTATGTTGATTTGATGTTGCATTTAGATTCATTTGACTGATTTTTCTCTTGAAAATTTTCTCCTGCAAGAAATTGATGACATTAAAACGATTAAAGCAGAAACAATCGCATACAAAGAAAAACAATTTAGTTTCTAACAGAGGTTGTAAAATAATAGTAATAAACTACGATAGAAATTAGGAAAATTTCGATTCATTGTATTTTTTAAAACAATATAAGTCTATGATTAGAAAAGGAAGACACTTTTATATCCTTTTTAACCCTTTCTTTCTCTGTAACTCTCCGGTAAATCATTAACTTCTGGGCCACATTTGCTACATTGCATTTCTACCATGAAACTTCTTTTAAAGTGATGTATGATCTATCAAGCCTTATAAAAAACTAAATACATTTATTTTAGCTCTAATAATAAATAAGCTATTTATAACAGAAGTTCTGAAACTGATAATCGTGCTTGCTGAAAAATGGAGTCAAACAAATTCTACGAAATCAAGTAGTTTTTATATCTAAGAAAAATATGAAAAGTACACAGTTATATGCAGAATGTATTGTAGTTTCATCTATTTTTTAACAATCTCATCTTGTTCTTGAGATATCAGAGGTTTTGAAAATACCGAAATTCCTGTGCATCTGTTGGGCCTTCATTTTCAAAAACAAAGCATGTTAGTGTCTGGGAAGAACAAAAATGCGACTTTTGTAAATTTTCATAAGCAAGAAAAAAGTTGGTAAATAAAGGGTTGAATATTTTTAAGACAAATAAAGTTGGCAATCCAGTCGCCCAAAGGTGATGTAAGCTTTGGACGGGATGTTCTATGTGTACATAATTGTTTCTTATTCTTAACAAAGCATCTTTTGAAAATCTTAGATAATTGTATACAATATGAACCACGAAAATCCTTATTAGAACTTCTCTAATATTTTCTATATTCCTCTAGAAAATAGAAATGACAGAAAATTTTCGAAGTCTCGCTTAGGGTTCTATTAGAATTTTAAAAAGAATTGTTTCATTATAGCTATAATTCATTTTTGATATAAAAATTAGTTGGTTTAAAATTATACTATATTATAAATATAAAATATTTAAATACCAAAAATTAATTGGCCGGGGTTTAAAAGAAATTTATTAATTTTACTTATTATATGTCTATAATAAGTAAAGTAAAAAACAAAAAAGTCACCATACACTAATAGTTATAGATTACCGTTTTGCGCCACCAAGTTATTGGATTTGACTAGTTAAATATATATTCTTTTTGTAGGTTAACGGACTGCTCAAACGAGACTGAAGTACCATATGTTTCCTACTCCTTTGCTATATTTAACTACAGTTCGCAATGACAGGAAGACTGTAAAGCCTTTTTTGCATCCAACTATTTACAAATGTGGTAATTATTTGTCGATATCGAGCTGTATTTATACTTAAAAGGGCACCTGGAAAAATTAATCAATGCGCATGAACCATGATTAAATTATGCCAATTAATTAATGAAACAAAGGAACAATAAATATGCATGAAAATTAATCAACATTGCATTGATAAATTAATTAATAAAGCAAAGGTGCAATAAAAAATGCATGAAAAAGTAAAATAGCACAACATCCCCGTATAAAGAATTAAATGTATTGAGTAAATTTCAAGTAATATAGCACCAATTAATTTTGATACAAATTACAGTTGAAAAAGAGCCGGAGCAAGTTAAATTGGCATAGGAAACTGTAAAATTAAAAGTGACCAGATAAAAGAAAACGAAAGAAGGAAATAATCGTTTATCCCCATACGATAATACTATACCTGAGATAAAGTTCTTTAGTAAAAGAATAAAGATAATAGAAAATATCAGGAAGCTACATTTCAATGCTCACATCAACCAAAGGATCAATATACTTTCAGTTATAGCATACAATAGTCTCAATAAGCTTTTAAGGAAAAGCAGATTTAAGTTCTCTGACAGCCGATTCGTTAATGCAAGAACAAAAAGAAAGGAAGGAAACATAACTTTAAATAACTATAAAAGCTACATGCCTTATAGTAAAAGAAAAATTGATGGTACAATAATTAACAACATCTGTAAGTATTTAAAGAAGTATTCAAAACACTCATCTAGGGAAGAATGGGTAAAGTATTTAGATAAAACAAAAATAGAGATATACAGAGAGTATATAAGTGATAGTAATGAACACATGACTTACGGAACTTTCTTAAAAATATGCTCCAGAAAATATAAAAATGGCATAAAGCGAACAGATGTCTGTGGGATTTGTGAATTGAGCAAGAACATCTTAAAAAAGAAAGATTCCGGATTGAATGAAACAGAGAAGATGGAGTACAAAAGAACAAAGGAAATATATGAGATGCATTGTAAAGTAGTAGATAATGTAAAAAACCAGCTCAAGTACTTAAAAGAAAATCTATCTGACACTCCTTGTATATTGATACTTGACTTTAAGGAGAACTTTAAGCTTTCCCATGGAGGTAATGAAATTAGCTAGGATTACTACAACAAAAGGCAAGTATCATTTATAGGTACCTGTTTGATTTTTAAGAATGATGGACTGATTCCAAGGCACTATCTTAACTACCTTTCTGAAAATCTTTCGCATGACTCTCTTTTTGCTTCAGATACATTGGAAGCTACCGTTAATTATCTAAAGGAACAGTTTAAGTCTTCAATGTTTCACTGATTGTGGGCCACATTTTAGATCAAAAGAATTTTTATGCAAAGCTAATACTCTATCCAATAAATTTGATGCCAATATTAGCGTCAACTTTTTTGGAGAACATAATGGAATGAGTGAGGTTGATGGTATGTTCGGAAAACTGTCTGTAGTATTTAAAATGATAGAATTTATCCATAAGCTCAATAAAGTCCATGAATTAAAGGGTGCATTCGAGCAAAAGTTCTGTATGAGGAGTTGGCCCAATGTACTTTTCACTGTGTATGAAAGAGATTCTAGACCCAAGGTAATCAAAAAAGTCAAATTTGATGGGTTAAAAAAAGCAATGTCATTTCTATTTATCAAAGGTAGATCTTTTTACTCTTTTCTTACCAAAATTGGCCAAGATTATATTGAGTTCAAGCCTAAGGAAGAAAATGTAGTAGATAATAGAGAAACCTTACTTACTCCAAAGATATGCTTTGAATCTAGGATTAAGCGGTTTTTAATAAAAGAATACATAAAATGCTGAAAACACGAGTCGGATAGTATAAAATGTTAGATTCGCTAGGGGTACTCATTTATGGCTTAGGGGCTGAGTATACCCTCCATCTTTGATAGCGAATATATATAATATACTATCTCTAAACTAGTTTTCTTATAATACAGTATTCTATTGACTTTATAAATAAATTAAAATATTTAAATTTCTTCTTTTTTCAAAAAGAATAGAAAACATCTTTCGAAAATTTTCTGCCAAATATTCTTCATTTGTAGATTTGTCTTAGTTTTGGTTGAGATAAACTGAGAATACATAATGGTATTAAACTTTAAATAACTCGACGAAAAATAAGATATCATAACAATATTAAAATGAGATGGTACTTGGTATTAGTTAATTATGTGTACAAAATTTTAATCAGATCTGTACAGCCTTTTGCGCTCTAAAAACGTGACAGACAGCCATAGCGAGACCTTAGGCGTTTTTTCTTAAATATGGAAGTAAATTTTTGAAGAAAACGTAATTTTTTGGTTGAAATAGTTGGAAATAAAATATTTAAATATCATTTGGTTGAAATATACGTAGAAAATTTTCATTTTTATCAACCAAAATAGCTTTTTATATAATTATTAAAACTTTTCAACCATAATTCTTCAAGAATTTACTCATTTTATCAACCAAATACATTATAATTCCTTCAAAAATTTTCTTCCATATGGGGCAAAATTTTAGAAGTCTCAGTTATAATTCTAGAATATTAATGCATCACAGTGAAAATAGGTTGAGGAAGTAACTAAAATGGCAAGAAATATGGGACAAAATTTTTGAAACATAATTCTATTCTAATTGGTCGAGGAATTTTAGTTTCTTGAATGCATAAAATTGTAAGAATGAAAATAAATTTATGTATTTATCAAATTACTATCCATAAAATATCTGTTAGTTATATTTCTTGCCATCTTAGTTGCTTCCTCAACCTATTTTCACTGTGATGCATTAATATTCTAGAATTTTAATAAAAAAATAAACTTCAATAATAAATATTGTCGTAAAACGACAAAATATAAAGAGTAAAAATATATATGGCCATTTTGTCGTAAAAAGACCATTATTTTATTATTTAAAAATAAAATGAAAAATATTGGACAAGTTGTGATAAAGATTAAAGACTACTGTATTAGGCCACCGAATAATCGGATCCGTCAACCTGAATGTATATGCAGTCGGTAGGGTGCCACTATGCTCAAACGAGACTCTTAGTAGTATAGGTTCCTACTCATTCGCTACAAACAGATGAACTTCCTAATGACAGAAAACTCGAAGTTTTTTACATCTAATCCATCACAATACTTGTGATTTTACTTGGATTCGACTTCTATTTATACTTTTCGCACATAAAGAGTGGATAATTGGTTTGAAACCAATTATTGGCGCATTGATGATTCTGAAACAACTTAATAAGGATGCATAAAAGTACGGAGCTTAATGAATTAAGATGCATAAAATTGCGGATACAACTTATAAGCATGCATAAAGAGACGATATTAATTAATAATCATACATAGACGGTCTTAGGCAAACTAATAACAATGCATGAATATGCATAACTAATTATATTTAACTGAAACAAAAATTCATGCAAACAAATATTGACTTGAAACATGATGAATTGATGATTTTGAACAGAAACAAAGTAATGCACCACTGTGCAAATGAAGAACCAACAAATAATTAAATGAAATTTATTAAGGCCCAGCAAATAATGAATGGGGACGGGAACTGAGGAGAATAAAGAGGGCCCAGACAAGATAACAGTCTTTTTTCCTATAAATAGGTTTTTATTTGTAATAAACATCATCTTCTACTAAATTGAATTAAAAGGAAAGCACAATAAACCGAAATAAATGATGCAACAATTCCTGGTATGAAATTCTTTACAAAAAGATTCAAAATAATAGAAAACATCAGGAAAGTGCATTCAAATGCCAAAATAAACCAAAAAAGTAATGTATTGTCTGTTTTGGCATATAAAAGCTTAAAAGGGCTTTTAAGAAAAATGAAATTCAATTTTTCTGATTCACAGTTCACAATTGCAAGAAATAAAATAAAAGAAGGTAGAATATCTTTAGATAATTATCAGGGATATGTTCCTTATAGTAAAAGAAAATTAGATCAAGGTGTAGTGGGTAAAATAATTGAATATCTAAATAAGTATTCGAGGGAATCCCCGCATGAGAATGGTGTAAAATATTTGGAAAAATCAAAAAAGAGATCTATAGATCATATATAAATGATGGTAATTTTAATATTACATGTGTGATATTTATAAAATATTGTCCTAAAAGCTATAAAAAAGGTGAAAAGTGGACTGATGTTTGTGGAATTTGTGAG
>NIPM01001274.1:0-22644 GCA_002738285.1 Holacanthella duospinosa | reverse complement strand
TTTTTATATCTCATAATAAATCTTTTATTTGACTTTTTTTCCTTTACTTCTTTGCGTGAAACGGCGTAATATAAGTAGAAGAACAGTGCAAAGATATAGAAAATCGACAAATTGGGGGGGGGGAATGCTTATTCAAGACAAAACAAACCCCTTTTAAGTCAAAAAATATCGATGATGGAATTAATTTTGGTGAAATTGTTGAAGAAGCAGGGGTTTTAACTAAAAGCCCAAGAGCAATAGAATTGCTTGATAATATTTTATTTATNGAAGCAGGGGTTTTAACTAAAAGCCCAAGAGCAATAGAATTGCTTGATAATATTTTATTTATTGATGAATCTCATATACAACTTTATACCCAATTAAACAAAAGGAATAATCCATATTATACAAGCGAAAAAAGCAAAGTTCTGACAATACTTTGTCCTAAAAAAATCACTTTATATTATGGTGGCTAGAGGTATGTGCACAAATGGTTTAACAAAATTACATATTGTTGAAAAAGATCAAAAAGTCACAGGGAAATATTACCAGGTCAAAATTATTCCTATTTATATAAAAGCTTTAGACAACTCAAAGTTAATTTATAATAAAAGAAAAGCGACTTTTGCCCAAGATGGGGCTCCATGCCATAGAAGGAAAGATAACACGCAGCTTTTAGAATCAACTTTTTAAACAGTATAGGGGAAAGGAAAATGGCCAGGCAATAGCCCAGATTTGAATCCAACAAACATCTATGGAGTATTCTTAAAGAATCCATTCATAAAAACCCTCGCCAAGAAATAGGGAAGAATTAATCGAAAAAGTTGAAAAGACTTGCAGTGATATCGATGAGAACACAATTAAAAACATCTGTCGCTCTTTCCCCAAAATGATCCAAGAAATGGTAAATGCTAGAGGTAGAAGTACTAATTACTAGTACTTAAAAGTTACAAATAAAGTTTTATTATATTTTAATTTATAGTATATATTGCATTATTTCTATTTTGGGAAAAATATGTCCAAATTTACTTGCGCCACCCTGTACTGAAAATTAAATTGTGATATTAGGCCATGCATAAAATTTTCGCAATTTATAGTTTTTAGAATCAAAATTTAATAATCATCACCATTTTTAGATAAAAAAGTTGACATCTTTTAATCCATTTTAAAAAGCACTTCTTAAAGTCCTTCATATCCAATAAATCAACTTTTTTCTGAAACTCATCCAAAAACTCAGTCAGATAAATAAACATTGCCTTTCATTCTATTTTAATAGTTGGAAAATGCCAAAAATCGCATGGTGAGTATGGAGGATGATTCAGTCTACTAACCTTTTCTTTTTCATTTATATAAGAAGATACCAAGTCTGATGTATGTGGCCTAGCATTGTCGAAATGTATTACTAAGTTTGAAACATTGTGTTTCACATATTATTCCCTCCATCTTTCAATTAAAGGAGCAATACATGATTCTTTAAATCATTTTGCATCAGCTTTTTCTTTCCTTTCAAGTTTGGTAACCAGCCTCATGCCTTTTCTGGAAAAAAAATACACAGATCATAAGTTTTTTGTCAGCCATAGATTTTTTAGTAATTTTCTGTGGATCTAAATTCTTTCCAGTCCAAAATTTGATTGCGGTCCAATAAGGGGGTCATAGTATCTTAGCCACGTCTCATCACCAGTAACGAGCTCATAAGTCAACTTTCTGTCTATTTTTCCATATATTTCTAAGAACTTATTGCAGAAGTCAATCCTATCCTGTTTTTTTGTGAGTTAAGAGAGAATGGTACCCACTTACAAGATAGCTTTTTAAGCCCCACTTTAGTATTCATATGAACTCTAGATTTAGTCTTTGAAGACTTCATAATCTTTTCTATTGTTCTATATGATACACTAGGATCTTTATCAATTAGATCTAGGATTTTCTCGTCATAGTTTCCTTCTTCTGTATTCTGAGGCCTCCCAGAACGTGACTCATCTTTAAATGAATTATATCCAAGCCTAAATCTCCTAAGCCAATAAAATATAAATGATAAGCCAGGGTTTCATTACTATATATATGTGAATTCTTCGTTTATTTATTTAGCTGTTTTGTTGTTCTTAAAGTTATTGTAAACTAGGGTTCTAAAAAATAATTCATTTTCTTTTTTCATAAATGAATTTTTAAAAAATATTAAAAATACTCCACCTTTTTATAAAATAATGACGGTGTGGATAATCCAAACATATACACGATAAATAAATAAACAAATATAATATCCTATGTTTATATAAATAAAAATAAACAAATGAAATATATAAACTATATTTGATTTCGAAAACTTTATGCACAGCCTATAGATTGTCCACTAAATAGGCGCAAAAATTATCATAAGCATTTCTACTACTTTTTAATATAAAAGGCTGGTTTAATTTAACTTCAATAAATATAAAGATATTTAAAATAATACTATATAATTTAATTTTTCGGTTTAAGTAAGATATAGGTTCCCCCTAACACGAACCCCCAAAAATGGAAATTATTACAGGAACAATACTTTCAATGTTTTAATTGTTATATTCGTTCTCTAACGAAGACACATGCTTATCTTTTCTGCTGGAAAATTGAATTTTTTATAGAGAGAGCATTTGTCAACATTGTGGTAGCTTGATGAAGCTTCGTCTGGAAAAGAGGATTTTCAAGTGTGGGGAAAAGATCTGTAAAAAGGGAATTTTCATTAGAATAGGATCTTTTTTCACCGGCCACAAGCTGCCCTGTTCAAAGATTTTGTTTCTGGGGTATTTTTGGCTTGTAAAAACACGTTTCCTCTGCGTTGTTGATAAGTGGTTCTCGAAAACAGACAACATCCACCTTTTACTCTCACTTTCTTCAGCTAGTTGCTAATTTACTGGACTTGGAAGACTGTGTAATTGATGGAGAGGGTGTAATAGTTGAAATAGATGAGGCAAAATTTGGTAAGAGAAAGTACAACCGTGGGCATCGTGTAGAGAGAGTATGGGTTGTTGGTGGTATTGAAAGAACCGAAGAGGGGAAGGTGTTCTTTACTCATGTTGAAGACAGGTCAGCCAACACACTAGAGAATATTATAAGACATGTGAGACCTGGGTCCATTATATAAACTGAGATGTGGAGATGATACTCAAGATTAGGGTTAGATGGGAGATTCTATCACGATACGGTGAAACATTAGCAGACTTTCAGGGATCCCGTGACTGGTGTGCATACAAACACTATAGAGGGGACCTGGAACGGGTTAAAGATGCAGATAAAGCCTAGGAATAGGACGAGGGATGGTATTTAGGGCATCTGTGGGAATTCATATGGAGGAAGTTTAACAGAAACAATCTGTGAGAAGCCTTTATTAGAGTATTGAAGGATGTCCTCTACGAATAAGCATTTTTTTTATCACTTACCCAAAATGGTCAGGGTCAGGAGGAACCTATACCGTACCAGATTCAATTTTTCTAATAAAAATTTTATCCATGCTAATAGGGCAAAAATGAGTTTCATCCAAAATAGGCGATTTCCTTTTTTGAAAATCAAGCAAATTTTACTAATACAATTACGATTGATGGTTTTGTAGTTCAAGATATAAAGAAAAGCCCAATAGATGATGCTATCAAAGTACATAAACATTCTTTTAAACTGGATTACAATAATATCACTATTAGTCTGATCTTAAAATGACCTATTTAAGATTATGGCGGCATTTTGAGCTGCTTTACGAAAATCGCAAACAACATCGTTTGATAAACGAATAAAACCAACATTTTTAAAGAGAGTCATTACTAAAATAAAATTTAATAAATCTGGTATAAATACAAGTGCATCATGAAAATTTTCAAATACGCAAAAGAGTATAAAAGCATATCAAAATTTTCATGTCATTTTGCTTGCAAAAAATGGTCGAGAAAAAGATCCAAAATCGACAATGAAATTATGACAATGCTAATGGCGATCAATTGTTAATACGACTATATTTTGATAATAAAGATATCGAATATTATATGATATTACCATCATATTTACTGTTTTACAAAATATTGTAACTTGAAAGTCAATTTGGAATTATTCCAGAGCCTTTTATAAAAGGACAATATCTGACAGAGGAATAATTAATGGACATAGTATTTATAATAGATTAATTACAAGTATGATAATAGTTACTTTTTAAAATTTTGGCATCTTTCCATATATATTTATTTCTAAAATAGTGTGCATCATTTTTAGCTAATCAAATCCAATTTGCTGCAAAATTGGAAAGTTCACAAAATTTTACGCAAATAAAGAAGAACGCGATGCTTTGATTTATTTGTGAAAGAAAGTATTGTAAATATATGAATACCGTAAAATTTTGAGTAGAACTTAAAGAAAAGTATAGAATGAAATGGGAATTTGGCCAATTTGACACCTTAGATAAATAAATGTATAACTTGAATAAAACATCAGTAAAAAATCTGTAAATTATGTATTTTAATATTCATCAATCAATTAAATAATAAATAAAATTTCACAATTTTTCGTTTATCGAGATGTTTTATTTTCATTTTTGTGCAGCTACACTGCCCGTCAAAAGTGATTCAGTGTTTTGAAAATTCGAACTTAAATGGTAATTTATGAATGAGTAAGACTTCGAGCAAGTTAATACTCATATGGTAGATAGATACAGCCTTTGTCTATAACATATCAAAATATTATAGATATATTTAAATATTGATAGAGATATGATTGCTCAAAGTTGAAAGTAGGTGATTCACTGTTTTGTCGAATTTTTTAAAAAATGAAAAATCAATAGATTGTGTGCCAGTCCTTGGTTTTTCTTATCTGTTAAAGTCTTCTAGGCATTGACCTAACAAGCTTAAGACATACTTCAGCTGAAATATTGTTCCATATATCTTGAATTCTCTCCCAAAGTTCATCTTTGTCTTTACATGATGGCTGAATTTTTAGCTCTCTTTTCATATGATCCCATAGATGCTCAATTGAGTTAAGGTCAGGAGATTGTGCAGGCCATCTCCTTACTTTTATTTCGTTTCTTTTGAACCATTTTCTATACTTGAAGCGGTATGAGAGGACGCATTGTCATTCTGAAAGACAATTTTGGATTGTCCAAGTCATACAAATCAATTGTATACATCAGCTCGTCATCCAGAATACTCTCATATATCTCAGCATTAAAACTGCCATCAATTCTACAAAGATACAAAACACCTGATGAAAGAATACATCACCAAAACATAATTGATCCACCACCGACTCTTTTTGATTGAGTAATATTGTGATCTCTGAGTGGTTCCCCGATTTTTCTGAAAGTTCTATCACGTCAATCAGATCCCTCTAGATTTACTTTAGTCTCATCTGAAAATATACCCATATCCCAGTCCTTATTTTCCCAGTTTCTGTGTATTTTTTCAAATTCTGATCTTATTCGACGATGAGATTTTTTTAATTGTGGGCATTTCTTTTTGTATCTAGATACGATGTTGCTACATTTCAATGTGCGCAGTATATTACTCGAAGAGGGGGATATTCCTGCATAGGTCTTGAGTTCTCGCTGTATTTCTGTAGACTGGAGCATTTACCATTTGTTGCTAATCTTCCAATATATTTTTCATTATACTTATCTAAGACCCGAGGACGATCCATTATAGGCTCCGGAGTATTTTTTCAACTCTATTTATTACTCTTGACACTGTTGCTTGTGAAACTCTAACAATTTCAGCTATTTTTCTTGAAAATTTTCCATTTAAAGCAAGCTCGTTAATTCTTGTTTCAATGTTCTTCTTGTCATACTAAATAAGCCTTAATACCTTCTGCTAAGGATTTGAAATAAAAATGAACAATTTTGCGGTATTTTAGAATGTTCTAAAATGAAAATTTGAAAAATTCGTCAAAACACTGAATCACCTACTTTCAACTTTGAGTAATCATATCTCTATCAATATTTAAAATAAATCTAAAATATTTTTAATGTTATAGAAAAAGGCTGTATCTATCTACCATATGAGTATTGGCTTGCTTGAAGTCTTTTACTCATTCATGAATTACCATTTAAGTTCGAATTTCCCAAACACTGAATCACTTTTGACGGGCAGTGTATTTAGTGGACCATCTACTAGTCTACGCCACGAATTTTGCAACAAACATTTCAATAAATAGCTTTTTAAATAATAAATCAAAATAAATATAATAAAAGCATTCATTGCAAACAATAAAAATGATTCAAAATACGAATGTCCAATTTTTTTCATTTTTATGAGTTTAAAGTCTTGGTTGTCAATTTTCCACCAGAAACACGTTTAGAATCTATACAAAATTTACCAAATTCTGCGAAAACGACTTGCTTGAGAGGCTCCAAAGTTTCATTGTAATTATAGAACATCTTTTTATATAGTAACATTATGGCCTAGAGATTAATATATAAGGATTCTGATGAGTTTTTATTAATATTAAAAATTTCATGAATACAAGCTTTTCCGATCAATTTCGTAATATATTGGCTAGAAGAGGTGATTTAAAAAGATAAATAGCTATTTATGGTCAGTTTGCTAATGCAGATTTTGATGGATAGATTCATTACCTTATCCAACCAATTAGTAATTTTTAAATTAATTACTTATTTATCATTGAATTCTACTAAATCTTTGTATATTATTTATAATTTTTAGACTATTTATAAATGTATTATGAAATTGATCGGAAAAGTTTGTATTCATGAAATTTTTAATATTAATAAAAACTCATCAGAATCCTTATATATTAATCTCTAGGCCATAATGTTACTATATAAAAAGATGTTCTATAATTACAATGAAACTTTGGAGCCTCTCAAGCAAGTCGTTTTCGCAGAATTTGGTAAATTTTGTATAGATTCTAAACGTGTTTCTGGTGGAAAATTGGACAAGACTTCAAACTCATAAAAATGGCCATTCGTATTTTGAATCATTTTTATTGTTTGCAATGAATACTTTTATTATATTTATTTTGATTTATTATTTAAAAAGCTATTTATTGAAATGTTTGTTGCAAAATTCGTAGCGTAGACTAGTACAAAATACCAATAAAACTTGATGTGATCAGAAAGTCGTTTTTAAATAGCAGCTCATTTGATTAGGATAGCGATCTATGCTTAGACAATTTTATATTCATAAAATGATTGATATTTGAAAAGAATTCACAAATAACTTTATAAACATCCAAAAGAATCAACAAATAAAGTTAAGTCAAATTCTGTGGAAGATCCCTCATTTATGCTAGGGAGCACCCCTTGATTCAATATAAAACTATTCTGAAAAAGCTTTCATTTAAAATATGGGACAAAATTTTTGAAAGAAACCAAACATTTTGGTTGAAGAATTCAGTATAATTCTCGAAAGAACATTATTATTTTGGTTGAAAAATTTCAATAATTACATAAAAACCTGCTTTGGTTGATAAATAAATATAACTTATACTTATTTATCAACCAAATAATACATATATTTTTTATTTCAACCAAAATATTAAGATTTCTTCAAAAATTTTGTGCCATATATCAATTAATGAATCTTTTTCTAAATAGTTTTATATTGAATCAAGGGGTACTCCCTAGCATAAATGAGGGATCTTCCATAGAATTTACCAAAATAAAATCAAATTTAGAAATTCAATGTCTCTCTCAGTCGAGGTTAATCTAAGGGGCTTTTAAGCGAGTCTATTCTAATCACAACGGGATGGAACTAAAACTGAAGTTTTGATTAAGTCCATGAAAATCACATATGGCACTTTTATTCACTTTTTGATTCTTTGTTTAACTCAACCAAATTTTTAATGAATCTAATTATTCTCACTCTTGATCAACCAATTATTTAATAAGTAAAATGGGTGAACGAAAATAAAGAGCCATTACAAGATTTTCAAAGTTTTACTTTAATATTCATTGCGAAACCAATAGGATCAATTCTGCGTACCGATCTGGTTCGAAGTTTATTTTGTAAAAAGATGTAAAATTGGTTCTATTTCATATCAAATGAAGGGGTATTTAAAACGCTTGGATCTAATAAATTAAGAGATTCTAATTGATCTCGAAAATTAGCCAAGTAAAATCGAACAAGATTAAGATCTATGTAAATAAATTTAAATACATCAATGTTATGGATTCTTTCAATGGCAATTATTTATCAAGTAGGAGTTTTTTAAGTTTTAACTTGATAAATACAAAGAAGAATGTTTCAGATTCAAAAGATCTCAAGTGAAACATTCAGGAGTGTGATAAACTGAGATGGGCGCTGCAAAACAACAAAAAAGCTTGCCTTTTTCTTTTAAACATGTATAAAGACAAATTAAAAAAGAGATATTTATAGCATTACAATTGCGGATAAATGAAACTTAACTAAGTGAGACTAAATCAGGAGGGTGATAGCCCAATTTGGATTTATATCCATTTTCATACTTTGTAAAATTTTAAATGGAGATAATCAACACAGCTGAAAGCCAAATCATATCTACAGCCGAAACAGAGCGAAAACTAAGCTGGTGTTCCAACGACGATTACTTTGTCCTCAACACCGTGACTAATGATTCATTAGATTTGCAAACATACAATCATTTCTTGGACGACATCATCCTTTCGATAACAAAACAAGTGCCTGCTAATAGCAGACGAAGTTCTAGTTCCACCGAAACAGAGTTCGAAAGTTGGAACAAAACCTTGGATTTATGTATCAAGAAATTGACACCTCAGCCGATCTCTTTCTCCCCCAAGAAGTCTGATAAAAGAGTCTCTGAGCCACTTATTTACCAACCTGATAGGTTTAGTTTTATCAATTTCTCAAGACGGAAATCTAATTTCTTCCTTGGTAGAGAAAGAACCCCATCTTTGGCTTCAACTTCCACCAATTCTAATTCACCAATTTTGGACAAGAAAATCTTGAGTCCTGGTAGTCAAAGTGACTCCAGTATTACGGTTGGTGATGTCAATATTGAGGCTATTACTGCTGGTACTTTGAATAAGTTGTTTGTTAGTAATGGTTTGTTGAATCGTAAAACATGGAAAAGAAGATTCTTTGTACTGACTTCCACCTCTTTATTACGGTTTAAGACTGAAGCCCACCAAACAACAGCAGCAGAATGGTTGGATTTCGATCAATCCACTTATGTTTGTGTTTCTGAGATTTACTCTGGTCGGAATTTCGTACTAGAAATTGGGTCTCAAAACACGATTTGGTATTTACAAGCGGATTCAGCCGAAGACCTCAAGATATGGTTTAAAGGGATCAAGGCGCAATTAAGTCGAATCAAATTCAATCATATGAAATTGCCACCATTACCAACAGAATACAACTCGGAGCCAACTAGTCGTAGATTATCCAGTCAAATTTATTCATTCCAAGCACCAAGGTTATTAAGGGCCAATTCACAGCCTATAGCAGTGATTGGGTCCAACCTAACTTATTTTGATCGACCGCTTCATTCACCTTTATCGCCCTCTACTTTAGGAATGTTGAAATCGAATGCTTTGAATCGACTTTCTGGCATCATCAGCTCGACTTCAAGACCCAGTTTAGCTCCACTTAAAGAGGATGACATCATTAACAAGGAGATTTAAGTCTGTTTATAACTAAAGCTTTACCGATGATAAGCAAAACTGGTTTAATAAATTAATTCCGAGTGGAGCTACTTTTCATTTTACTCTTTGTATATAGAAACATAAAAGGCAACGAATAAATGAACCTTCAAGGATCAACTATGACGCCTCTTTTATATCATCAACATTTTTTATTGATTTAATTGAGTTTGGAAAACTAACAAAAGGCATCGTATCAAGCCAGAAAAGGCACTAATTGAATAAAAAATGGATATATTCAAAACCGGAAAACAGCCCTTAGAAAACAAGTATAAAAGAATCCATTAATTAGAACGAAAAAGAAAAATGAACATTTTATGTTTGTTAATCTCCTTGATTAGGACCCAAAAAAGCAGTGAGGATGGCCGCTGTGGCAAAGACTTCGGCAATGATATATGCAGCGACGAGGTCGGCGGCAAATGTTGCTCACAATATGGCTATTGTGGAGTAACCAAAGATCATTGCGAAGGCAACTGCCAGTCAGGGTGCAAAACGCCTCCTCCCACGCTAACCCCGTCTCCCTCGCCAATCCCAAGCAATAAATGTGGCGATGGCCACTGTGATTTGCACGTAGAGACTTGCTATAGCTGTGCTAAAGACTGCGGAATCTGCGAAATGAGCTACATCGACAAATGTGTACGGCCAGGCTTGGTATCCTTGACTTTCGACGACGGTCCAACGGAGTACACGCCTATCTTATTGGATCTTTTGAAGAAACTGAAGATCAAGGCCACCTTTTTCTACATAGGAAACAAACTGCAAAACAAAACCCTAGCCAGCTATGCTAGGCGAGCATTTAAAGAAGGTCATCTCGTCGCAAGTCACACTTATACTCATCCCTTCTTGACTCAATTGTCTGATGAACAAATCAGAGATGAAATGACGCGAACCGACAAAAACATCGAAGCTATTATAGGTAAGAAGCCGAAATTCATGAGGAACCCCTACTCTGACATGAATGATCGCGTCTTGGCAGTTTTGCAACCAACCATGGGCTATGAGTCGATCTTCACTTCTTTAGATACCCAAGATACAGAGGTGTATCAATCTCATCCAAATCTAATCTTCGATAACATCAAACTGGGCTTAGATAAGGCAAGCTACAAGTTCGACTCTTTCGTCATTACTCAGCATGAAACCATCTTACCCTCAATTAATTATGTTAAGCAAATCGTGCAATATGTTCAATTCATGAATTATCAAATCGTTAACTTGGATGAATGCAGAGGCTTGAAGTCTGCTTATAAATTTACTGATTAAATCTTTTGATTTTCATACATTCTCATTTGTATAAAAATGGTTTATTAAAATTGATAGCTTGAAGAATGTGATTCTGTTTTGTTAGACTTCGAAATTCCATCACTAGACTCGAAAATAATCAAAGTGGCTTTTGTCCATCGTCTTCAGCTTTCACCGATGATTTCGAAGATTCAATCGTTTTTTGAGCAGTTTTGGGTTTCTCACTAGAGCCTCTTAAAAGGAAGGGTAGCTTTGGTAGTTGTTTTACCCCAATGCCAGATAAAGAGCTGCCAGCAGACTCACTAGTTTACCTTTGACCTCTTTCTCGTCAATTCGCCGTCCATGTCCATAAATCCAGACCCCATAGATCTGGTCTTGGAACTCCTAATAGAACCACCTACCTTCGGGTAAATGTAGAACCGGAGATTCTTCTGCCTCCGGAAGAGTGAAACTAGGCTCCAAATCCTTTTTCAACCTTATGGATATCAATCGACCGTTTCTCTTTATGAAATAATGATTTACCATTCTACTACCAATTCGTTCGAGTCGGTAGTATATCCTGGTGGTCTTGCTGATCGAACTTCTAAATTGGGACTCGGTATCTAAAGAATCATCAATTTCCTTATTTGTTTCTCCATTAATATTGACGATTCGAACACCTCTACCTCGGGTTTGGTTAATTGTTTTGTTGATAATGTAAATGTCGCCATTTGATTGTGCATTCTTATTAGTTTGCCCATTATAGCTGCTATAACTTGAGCTCCACTTATAACAGTGGACCCCCTTGGGTTGAACCAGTTTGTTCGTTTTGGATGTTACCATTGGCGTTAATAACGATGTTCAACTTCGAAGTGGAACCGTTTTGATTTCCACCTTGATTATGCATGCTTTTTTGTGGATACTTTGGCATCGGAATGAAAGCTCCAGCATTGATACGATCTTCTCTCGAGTCATTTAATCCTTTGTCATCATCTTTCGACGAATCAGTACTATGCTTAGACTCCTCGGTTTTGGTGCTACTTCCTCCTCCGAATATCGAGCCTAATGGATCTCTCCCGCCAAAGAAAATCGTTCTCTTTTCTAAACTTTGAGTCCCTTCAGATCTTCTATGTCTTTTTCCATGATGGCCGGCATGTTGACTAAATGCATTGATTAAGCTACATACTAAATATATTAATTGGTTCATTTTGTTGGTTAATAATATTCTTTGATTTTTATATTTTTCTTTTAGTAAATCCTACGCTTCATGCCGAAATCCGTCGGTTTCACCTCAATGTCTAAAAATAAAAACAATCGTGCGATCTTGGCTAGTAATATGGTCATTGTTTATGTTTATCTTTCAGAGTGTATGGCTTGTCTGAAAAATAAACATTGGAGTTACTGGATTTATTTATGAAGTTGTTTTCTGTAAAAAGATTTGTGCGGCATCATTTAATAAAGAGTTGAGAAGGATGTATGCAAGAGAGATGAAGGAACCGCGATTTGGAAAGTTTACTTCCAAGATTTATTCTAGAAATTAATATTTTCGTCAATTTCAAAATAAAGGTTTTTTATCGATGAGCTTCAACCATTTTTAAAAACTTTCTTTTTAATCGATAAAGTATTATTTTGCTAATCCCACCTTGTTCAATCAAAAAAGGATATGAGATTTATTGATTAACCTTTATAGTCGATTTTAAAGCTCTACATTCATCCAAACTAATAATTCGATAGCTTAGATTTCACATAGTGTACTACTTGTTTGTCATATTCGATAGAAGGAAGAGAAGATTCATGTTAAGTGATGACAAAGCTCTCTTTTTTATAATCCGCTACACCTAGAACCGACGGTACATCCTAGAAAACATCTTCCGGATGATTTAATAAAGTTCTGTATCCAAAAGCTTCGGAACAAATTTCAAAACTGCATACCTGATCACTCATATGGAATTAGAACTTCTCATAGATTTGGTTCTTGGTTAGAATAGTCTCAATTTCTTATCAGTACTTGCTGTTTCTGATCTTAGTTGATAATCGAGTTAAGTATATGCATGATGAGCGACGGACGCATGGCCTTTAAATGCATGAGCTGCTCATCCAACAGCATCTTGTTCTCTAACTTGATGCTTTAACATCGGTTTCTTCAAATATCCAACAAGATAAAGTATTTTAACGGCTCATCATTAAATAGTAAAGATATCAAACCTGGTTTCTTTTATTTATCATGGAAGTCCATAATCTTTAAAACAACTGTAGCAAGTTTTTATAATGTCGCCGCATTTATCACTTGGTCGTTAATAGGTTCATTGCTCCCAGAACCACAGTATTCAGGACCTGATCCACAATTTCCTGCAGATGAACAGCTACCAAGAACTGAATCACTATAATTGCATTGTTGTATTGGGCCCATATCCACCATCTAAGCTGCTTACTTGAGAAAAAGTTGATTTTTTTCATAAAATAAACTTCATGTATTTTTTAGAGGTTTATAGATTGTCCACTAAATAGACGCATAAATTATCATAAGTATTTCTACTACTTTTTAATATGGCAGAAAATTTTCGGAAGATGTTTTCTATTCTTTTTTAAAAAAAGATGAAATTTAAATATTTTAGTTTATTTATAAAGTCAATAGAATACTTTATTATATGAAAACTAGTTTAGAGATAGTATATTATATAGATTCACTATCAAAGAGGGAAGGTATACTCTGCCCCTAAGCCATAAATGAGTACCCCTAGCGAATCTAAAATTTTATACTATACGACTCGTGTTTCAGCATTTTATGTATTCTTTCATTAAAAAACCGCTTAATTCTAGATTCAAAGCATGACTTTGGAGTAAATAAGGTTTATTTATTATCTACTAATTTTTCTTCCTTAGGCTTGAACTCAGTATAATCTTGGCCAATTTTGGTAAAAGAGTAAAAAGATCTACCTTTGATAAATAGAAATGACATGACTTTTTTGATTATCTTGGGTTTAGAATCTCTTTCATACACAGTGAAAAATACATTAAGTCAACTCCTCATACAGAACTCTTGCTCGAATGCACCCTTTAATTCATGGAAGTTATTGAGCTTATGGATAAAGTCTATCCTTTTCAATACTACAAAGAGTTTTCCGAACATACCATCTACCTCACTCTTTCCATGGTGTTCTCAAAAAAAGTTGAGGCTAATATTGACATCAAATTTTTTGGATAGAGTATTAGCTTTGGATATAAATTCCTTTGATCTAAAAATGGCCCACAATCAGTGAAAACATTGAAGTACTTAAACTATTCCTTTAAATAATTAACGGTGGCTTCCAATGTATCTGAAGCAAAAAGCGAGTAATGCGAAAGAATTTCAGAAAGGTAGTTAAGATAGTGCATTTGAATCAGTCCGTAGTTCTTCAAGATCAAACAGGTACCTAGACATGATACTTGCCTTTTGTTGTACTAATCCTGGCTAATTTCATTACCGCTATGGGAAAGCTTAAAGTTCTCCTTAAAGTCAAGTATCAATATACAAGAAGTGTCAGATAGATTTTCTTTTAATTACTTGAGCTGGTTCTTTTGATTATCTACTACTTTACAATAGATCTCATATATCTCCTTTGTTCTTTTGTACTCCATCTTCTCTGTTTCATTCAATCCGGAATCTTCCTTTTTAAAGATTTTCTTGCTCAATTCACAAATTCTACAGAGGTCTGTTCGCATTATGCCTTTTTTATATTTTCTGGAGCATATTTTTAAGAAAGTTCTGTAAGTCATGTGTTCATTACCATCACTTATATACTCTCTGGATATCTCTATTTTTTTTATCTAAATACTTTACCCCGTCTTCTCTAGATGAGTGTCTTGAATACTTCTCTAAATACTTACAGATCTTGTTAATTATTGTACCATCAATTTTTCTTTTACTATAAGGCATGTAGCGTTTATAGTTATTTAAACTTATTTTTCCTTCCTTTCTTTTTGTTCTTGCATTAACGAACTGGCTGTCAGAGAACTTAAATCCGCTTTTCCTTAAAAGATTTTTGAGACTATTATATGCTATAACTGAAAGTATATTGCTCTTTTGGTTAATGTGAGCATTGAAATGTAGCTTTCTGATATTTTCTATTATCTTCATTCTTTTACTAAAGAACTTTATCCCAGGTATAGTATTGTCGTGGGGATAAACGATTATTTGCTCTGGTATTTGCTTCTTTCATTTTCTTTAATCGGGTCACTTTCAATTTTACAGTTTCCTATGCTAAGTTAACTTGCTCCGACTCCTTTTCATCTTTAATTTGTATCAAAATTAATTTGTTCTGTGTTACTTAAAATTTACTCAATACATTTAATTTGTTATACAGAGATGTGCTATTATTATCTTTTTCATGCATATTTATTGTTCCTTTATTCTATTAATTAATTGGCATAATTTAATCATGGTTCATGCGCATTAATTAATTTCTCCAGGTGCCATTTTAAGTATAAATACAGCTCGTATCGACAAATATTACGGCGTTCCGCGCAAAGAGGCACTCAAATTTTGTTTAATTACGCTTTTAATAATATACTAATAATATCATGACTTTTAGATTAATTTATATAGACTACAAGCTTTATTTAAAAATTATTATATTTTGAATATTATCATGGATAGCTTGCAAAAATTAAAAGATTCAATTTCAGATAAAGAACAGCGGATTTTCATCAAATTTGGCGTAATCCTGGTGGGACACAGTTCTGGGATAATTCATAAAGAATTGGTTGAATCAATTGGAAATAGTGCCTATAAACTAAATACAGTCAAATTTTTAGTTAATAAGCTTAAGAGAAGCTACAATGTGGTCGAAGATAGCCGAGGAGGCGATACAAGTGATGTCTCGAAGAAAGAAAATGTAATAGATAAAATTAAAGAATTTTTGGCCCAAACTAGAACATGGTCTTTTCTCGAACTTTCCATGCGGGTAATTTGTTGAAAAACAACAGTATTTCGATATTTAACAGAAGATTTATAAATGAAAAAATTATTAAGTAAATGGGTACCTCATTTTCTCACGGATGAACAAAGAGAACATAGAGTGTTAGCATGTAAAAATAATATGCAACTCTTATCGAAACAAAATAACTTAATTAATCGAACTTTGGCAATAGATAAAACTTGGGTGTCTTTATACATGCAACCCCAACGTGACCAGATTCGATCTAGGAGAAGTAAGAATGAAGACCCACCTGAATTTGTATTTCAATCTAAATATGAAAAAAGAGAATGCTAATAGTAGCAATGGATTTTCAAGGTGTTACTTATTTGAAGCTCTGTGCTCCTAAAGAAACAGTAACTTCAGATGTATATAAAATCTTCCTAGTTGAATTATTAGACAAATGGTAACCTGATAAGAAATTCAAGGTACCTATAATATTACATGATAATGCTAAGTCGCATAAATCAAATCCTATAAAGCAGTATTTTATTAATGAAAATATTCGGGTTTTGGATCATCCTCCGTATAGCCCTGATATTAGCCCACCTGATTTCAATTGTTTTTGGCAATTAAAGAGGAAGTTTAAGGAAAACATTTATGATGATTGGTATGAACTAGAAATTCAGCTAGAAAGTGCAATTCAGGAGCTTAATGCTAAAGGTTTTATGAATGGTATCCAGAAGTTATCAGAAAGATGGAGAAGTGTAATAGATGCAGAATGTTTGTATCTATAAACATACTAATTTTTAACTTTAATCTTTTATAGTAAATTTTTTATTTAATTTTTTTCGAGTGCCTCTTTGCTCGGAACGCCCTAACAATTACCACATTTATAAATAGTTTGATGCAAAGAAAGTTTTAGAGTCTTCCTGTCGTTGCGAAATGCAGTTAAATAGAGCAAATGAGTAGGAAACATGGTAATTCAGTCTCGTTGAGCAGTTCGTTAACCTACCAAAGGCATATATATTTAACTAGACAAATCCAATAATTTTGTGGCGCAAAACGGTAATCTATAACTATTAATGTATGGTGACTTGTTTGTTTTTTACTTTATTTAGTATAGACATAATAAGTAAAATTAATAGATTTCTTTTAAACCCCAGCCAATTAATTTTTGACATTTAATTATTTTATTTTTATAATATTAGGTTTTTTATTTATATTTATAATATAATATAATTTTAAATTAACTAATTTTTATATAAAAAATGCATTATAGCTATAATGAAACAATTATTTTTAAAATTCTAATAGAACCCTAAGCAAGACTTCGAAAATTTTCTGTCATATAAAAGGCTGGTTTAATTTAACTTCAATAAATATTTACAATATAATTTAATTTTTCTAATAAACATTTTATCCATGCTACTAGGGCAAAAATGAGTTGCATCCAAAAGAGGCGATTTTCTTTTTTGAAAATCAAGCAAATTTTACTAATACAAGTACGATTGATGGTTTTGTAGTTCAAGATATAAAGAAAAGCGCAATATATGATGCTATTAAAGTATAAAAACATTCTTTTAAACTGGGTTACAATAATATCACTATTAGTCTGATCTTAAAATGGCCTATTTAAGATTATGAACATTTTCAAGTACGCAAAAGAGTATAAAAGCATATCAAAATTTTCATGTCATTTTGCTTGCAAAAAATGGTCGAGAAAATGATCCAAAATCGATAATGAAATTATGACAATTCTAATGGCGATCAATTGTTAATACGACGATATTTTGATAATAAAGATATCGAATATTATATGATATTACCATTATATTTACTGTTTTACAAAATATTGTAACTTGAAAGTCAATTTGGAATTATTCCAGAGCCTTTTATAAAAGGACAATATCTGACAGAGGAATAATTAATGGACATAGTATTTATAATAGATTAATTACAAGTATGATAATAGTTACTTTTTAAAATTTTGGCATCTTTCCATTTATATTTATTTCTAAAATAGTGTGCATCATTTTTAGCTAATCAAATCCAATTTGCTGCAAAATTGGAAAGTTCACCAAATTTTACGCAAATAAAGAAGAACGCAATGCTTTGATTTATGTGTGAAAGATAGTATTATAAATATATGAATACCGTAAAATTTTGAATTGATTCAAGTAAATTTTGAGTAGAACTTGAAATGAAACGGGAAGTTGGCCAACTTGATACCTTAGGTAAATAATTGTATAACTTGAATAAAACCTCAGTAAAAAAATCTGTAAATTATGTATTTTAATATTCATCAATCAATTAAATAATAAATAAAATTTCACAATTTTTCGTTTATCTTTGATCGAGATATTTTATTTTCATTTTTGTGCGGCTATTTAGTGGACCATCTATATAACTTTTAGGATAGCTTATCGGTTTTATCAACTATATTGGTAAATGACAAAATCAAGTGATTATTTTATTTTACTAGTTAGATTAAATTCAATAGAATGATTCTTTAAGCATTTTTACTTGGCCAGTCGAATATCTTGGAAAATACTAAATCCCAATTTTTATCATACAAAATAATTTAAAAATATAGTTTATTAACATCAATAAACTTTCTTACTCAAAAGATTTCTCAAAGCTGGAGAATCATAATAATTAATCAACTTATCAAACTTGTTAGTCTTCATACTAGCTCTATTTTGAAAGTTGGTACCCAAATTTACACTTCTCCTTTTCCCTTTCAAAAAACGACTTCTATCCTCAATCCTTTGCATCAAACCTTTAGATCTTTTTGATCGATTATTATCGATATGTTTCCCTTTATTTCCAAACTTCTTTTTACCATTTTCATGGCTCTTGTTACTACCACCCAAAGATCTGCTAAGAGAATCTGGAACTTCGTCATCTATATGATTGCCTTTCTTTATTGGTTTGACTCCCTTTTTTGCTGGCTTTAAGACTCTGCTGGTTTTTAAAGAATCGATGAATTTCTTGCTATTCTTACTGGACTGGATTGATTTATTAGTTTTCATAGCTTTAACTGAGTTCGATTCTGTAAATTTAACAGCTTTCGGTTTGTTGCTATTAGTTTGTACTAGTTTAGCAGATGATTTCTTAGTTTGGATAGATCTACTGTTATTTAATCTGTTAGCTTGACCAGATTTAGCAGTATTCTTATTGCTTTCTGTAGTTTTGGCAGCTTTTATTCTGTTGCCTTGACCAGAACTTTGTCTGTTTGAGTTTTTGGACTTAGCAGCCTTGATTTTATTATCTTGGTCAGAACTTGGGTTATTTGGTCTCTTGGAGCTTATTCTGCTAGTTTTAGCATCATTTCCTCTGTTTGATTGGCCAGTTTTGACTTCTTTTCTTCTATTACCTTGAATATATCTGTTGGTGTCCTGCTTCTTAACTGGAACAGGTTTGCTTGTCTTTTTAGCTGGGATGGATCTATTTGTGTTTTGAGGCTTTTTATTAGCTTTGATCGATCTACTAATAGTGTCTTTAGTCTTCTTGGATGGAGCTGCTTTGATGTTTACTGGGATAGATCTAGAAGACTTTAACTTCAAAGCTCTTAAACTCTTTGGCTTCAAACTTCTTGATTTTCTAGAAGCATTAGCTTTCTTGATGTTTCTAGAATCATTACCATTACTAGACATAGCACTTCCAGCTCCTTGTCCTCTAGCTTTATTGATTTTCTTATTTTTTGGTTTAGGCTTCCCATTCTTTTTAGAGGTTGGTTTTGAAGAATCTTTGCTATTGCCGTCAGTGGTCGGTTTTCGATGTTTGCGAGTTTTTGGTACACTTTTAGAAGTTTTTTCCGATTCCTTACCCACAATTCTAGATGCAGCTTGCCCATTTGAGCTTGACTGAGCGTTGCCACCTTTTCCATCTTTGCTTGGACCAACCTCATTAGTATTCTGTCTAGATGCCTGCTTATATAAAGTATTGACAAAATCAAAGACTGAAGCTTCATTGGCTTGATTTTGATTAGCTTTTTTAGGATCATACTTGCAGTAGTATTGATACCACTTCAATAAGAGGCCAGAATCCAAATTATCCTGGTTGATCATCGTCGAAATAATGCCAAAATAGAAGTTGTATTTGTCAGGATTAGAACAATCTTTTCCGATGCTTTTGATGTACTTAATAACATTTCTAGAGATCTCATTCTTGTTATTTTGTCCTCTTCTTATTAAATGCTTTTCTTTACATTTTCTATCAATGCATTTGTTCATTGCATTATTTGCAGAACAAGTATCTCCAACACAATTGAGACTCAAAGTCTTGATTGGAGAAATGCTTATTAGTGTTATTAATCTAAGGATATTAGTCATGATGATTTCCCATCTTTATCGCCCTTTTATAATTGTGCTCCATACCATAGATGAAAATTAACTGGTACTTTCAATCCCTGAAAAGCAGAAACAGCGTGATAAACAGACAAAGGTAAACAAACAAACAAGAAACAATATAGAATAGAACATCGTGTTTTTTCTACCTAATAACTTCTTCTGTGGTTACTGCATTATTATTTAAATTGGACATGGTGTACCTCAATCATTACAAGTTTACCATTAATAAACAACAAAGGGATCAGGTCTATTATCCCCCCTCAAGGAAATCAAGTCCATTATCCCCTCTCGAGGGGGAGATAATGGACTTGATCCTAACAAAGTTCTAATTAAAGTTGCCTCAAAAAAAATTATACACCTTATTTAACAGAAATCAATTAATTGGTTAGATTAATCGGTAAATCTAGAAAACATATAGTCCCTTGACAAATAAAACGGTTTATACTGCATTGTTACCTAATAAGTCCGTGATGGATTGTTTATCTTTATCAAAAAGAAATCAGTAAAAATCAGTTCGAATTAAAATTACTTTTTACATTAAAATTTAAAAGGAGGAAGGAAATTTTTGAAGAAAACATAATTTTTTGGTTGAAATATGGTGTAGTCCCTTATTCCTGTCCAAAAACTAAAATAATAAGAAGCGTAATATTTATTTTAAAAATAAACAAATAAAATATATTTAATTTAATGTTTCATTTTTAAAGTGTTTATATACATTTATCCTCGAAATATGGAAGGAAATTTTTGAAGAAAACATGATTTTTTGGTTGAAATAGTTGGAAATGAAATATTTAAATATCATTTGGTTGAAATATATATAGGAATTTTTTATTTTTATCAACCAAAATAGCTTTTTATATAATTATTAAAACTTTTCAACCATAATGATATATTTTCTTCAAGAATTTACTCATTTTATCAACCAAATACATTATAATTCCTTCAAAAATTTTCTTCCATATGTGGAAGGACATTTTGGGATTTTCTTTTTGACTTTAGAAGTGATTATTTTAGTAGGACTTTTTTTATAAATAAAAGTGCCTATTTCTTCTACAGACTTATGTATAGTTTTTGTACTTAAAGTGTCTAGTTGTCTTTTTAGAAGCAATATTTTCGTTAATTTTGGCAGAATGCAAATGCCCTGTTTTGATTTTCAATCTTTAAAAATAAAGGTTATTAAAATTTTATTGCTTTAATCTAATAAAGTTTATTTAATGTGTGTGATTTTCTGTTTCAAAAATCACATAATTTATCTGTATTTAAATTTATAAAATTGGACAGTAATAACGGACCAGTGATGGGAAAAATCAATGTTTTTTCATTGAAATTTGTGTAATTTAATCGATTGCTCAGTAAATATAGGGTGAATGCTAGTGAAATTTAATATAATCTGGTGTATTCAATGCATCTTTTGATACATTCATAAAAATAAATATGAAAGTCAAAAATATCTATCAAAATTCAAGTGGACCAGCGGCGCGGACCGAATTGAAACTTTTCGAGAGATAAAATTTGGCATATAAAAAGCTCTAATCATGCATAATCTTTTGGGATAAATAGTTTTATTAAAAAGGAAGCTCGTTTTCTTTATATTTAGGTTCAAAGTTCAGGAATTAAATCGTCAATGAACCGCTCATGAACCGAATCGTAGCAGTCAAATTCAGATGACGCATTCATTGCACAATTCTCCTCCAATGCCCCAGGGCTTCAAACATCATTGGAATTAGACTCTTTAGAAGTTCTATTCAATTATCATTGAAGGAAATGTGACCGAAAGCACTATACCAGAATTGAACTTCAATTTGCATTGAAGGTGCTCAAGATGAGCTTGATTTCTTTCATTGTTAAAATCTAAATACTTAGTTATTAAACTTTGTTCATTATTGATTGAAGTTGGAAGACTTTATACTTCATATATTGATTTTAAATCATCATTAAATTCTTTGAATGAATCAGCATTTGATGTTAAATCTACAGTAGAATTTGTTGAATCTGTCATATTCAATCTATTATTGTTTTTCTTGTTCCCTAATTGTTAAATTATTTAATTAGTTTTATCAGTCAAACCTTTATTATAAGTTGAAATGTGCTTTTTCAATCAAAGGTGCTCTTAAGTGGCTACAGTGCATATATTTGGCTCTTACCTTACCATTATCTATGACTTTATTAAAATGATTCCATTCAACTCTTATTGGCTTTTTTCCTCCTGCCATTGTTGTTTTGGAAAATTTTCTAGTCAATGAATTGAAATTAAACTCATTTTAAACTCAACCAATTTTTGCAGTAAATTAAAAACATCATAGGGTCAATGTGCCTAATTGTGATGGCCGATTTTATTCGTATCAATAACTTAATTATTAAAGCAGAAAGAAATTATCTGCTATCGTTAGAAATATTTATTAAGTTTACAATATTTGATTTTTATTTATTTTTAAAGTTTTATGGCTAAACAGATTTGAAGCAGACATGTAATGATTATAATTACTCGATCTGTCTAATAGAAAAATTATTTATAAATATAATCTTAAATTATCTGTTAATGGATTACAAAAATCTAAATTGTAAAAAAATAAATAGATAATCAGTTATAGTA
>NIPM01001273.1:0-22641 GCA_002738285.1 Holacanthella duospinosa | reverse complement strand
ATTTTAAGTATTTATTAGCCTTTTTATCTTCTCGAAAAGAATAGAACTATCTTTCGAAAATTTTGTCCCATATTATGAATTAATGTATTTGTTTTTATCTTTTTGTTCATTTAAAAACAAAAATTTTGAAATATCCGATTTGAANAAGAATAGAACTATCTTTCGAAAATTTTGTCCCATATTATGAATTAATGTATTTGTTTTTATCTTTTTGTTCATTTAAAAACAAAAATTTTGAAATATCCGATTTGAAAATTACCCTCCCATTCTAAAATAAACATAAACTCTCTTTATTTTTGATATTAAGAAATATAAATTAATCAAAAGATAACTTCTCACTTCCTTTCTTTTCAATGTTTAAAAAAAACTGTTTGGTTTGAATTATCCAAAAAAAAAGAAAAAGAAAAAGAAATATATAATTTTTCAAGTCTAATATTGCTTACATTATCTCCAGAAAGATTGTCTTTTCTTAATAAAATTATTATTATTATATTTTTAATCCTTTTTAAATGATTTAATTTTTAATAACCAAAAATAAAATTCTTTAATTGTTTTTTAAATTTCAAGTTTTATTATGATTTTCGTTTAAATTTTTTTGAGAATAATAGTTTAATAAACAAATAAAATAATTAATATTTTAAGATCTAATATAGCCTATGTCACCCGCAGAAAAATTCTCTATCTAAAGGTGCTATTTTTATGCTCCTATCTTTAATTCTCTTAGCGTGAATCCCGGTTACATATACACACACACTAATTCTCGATTTTAGTAATATAGATTTTGTTTAAATATCGTTACATAATTTACAAAAAAATATCCTTCAATATTAAAGGCAAAAAGTACTAATAACAATTTAAAATGTACAAAGATTATACTAGATTAATAAAAAATATTATTGTAATGTTAAAAGACAAACCAAATAATTGGAAAGCTGATGATAAAGATCACATATCCTCAATAAAAGCATAAACGAAATTTTTCAATATGTAACAAAAATTTTGAAGGTGATCTTATAAAAGAAATACAAAAGGTGATATGTACATAAAAACGGCCAAAATGACTAGATATTTCTTTGAAAGTTTATAAAAGTATTTGAACCTATGATTTATTTGATTAAAAACTAATATATTTTTCATGATTTATGGCGAAAAAATACCAACAAAATAGAACGTTGTCTTCGAAATTTTCAAGTCACATGAAAGGCTTGAAGAATTTGCAAAGTTCTTTATTTAACTGATTAATATTGTTGATCTCTGATATCTTTATAAACTTTCCCAATTCCAATAATAAATTATCTGCTAAGCCTTCTAATTTTGTTAATTCTTCATTGTCAGATTTTATTTTGCATTTTATACTTTAACCACTGACAGCTGCGGGTTTTTGCATGAGACCGATCAAATTATTAAATAGTTATTTTAAAAATGGTTTATAAGAATATTTAAACAAATATTTTATTATAACATCGAATTATATATTGTATAATTTCTTTCTTTATCTTTCCTTGGACTTTAAAATTGATTTGTTTGCTTCTTCAGTCGCAGTTGATTATTTGAAAAAAGTAGAACTAAGAGCCAAATGATTAGTATAAATTAAAAAATATACTAAAATCGTATATAAGCAATTTTTTTCTTGAAATTGTTATGTAATAACTGCTAGATTATAGATTTTCAGCCCACAAAGCCTGGACTCTTTAAGAGTGTAGTAATTAAAAAGATCTGAACATACAGAGATAATTGATGGTAAATTTGATTTTTTAAAATTGGTATAAATAGCATTGAATTTCCGCTTTAAGCATAAATTTATTAAAAGAAGGGATATCATGTTACTTGTATTTGGCCCAGCAATGCTTTCAATTCTACTAGGTTGCATCCAATCGTTAGCCATAGACCATGAAATCTCTAAAAAATGCTATGCAATTATTGAAAACGAATGCAGACTTGTATCTAATGATTATTTAACTATGATGAACATAGATTGTAATAAGTACTTGAAAGGTTTATACAAGCTGTCTACTTCAGATATAAAATCTACTTTGAAAGCTATATCTACACCATCCGGTAACGCAGTCAATAGAAAATGCAATCCAGATATTAATAGATCCATTAGTGCTTCTAGTTCTATCAACAAGTCTATTAGTAAAGATACAAGTTCTCTGAAACATAAAGCTTATAGCGGATCATCTATAGAAATAAATTGGCCAAAGATTGACACCAGAATCAATTCCGATCTCCCCTTCCGTCGTTTACCTACTCCTATATTTTATTATAATAGTAAAGGAAACAAGTGCGGTCTAGGCAAAGAAGTATGTAGAATAATAGACTATGATTTCGATTCTATTGATAGATCAAGAGAAAAAACGATAAGTAAGGCTATTTCCACTTATTCTAAATCTACAAATCAATCATTCTTTGATCTTGAAGAAATCTATTATAGTAACAAAGGGCTTATGTGTGGAATGGATATATGAATGTTATAAAAGAGGTTATACTTTAACTTATGCCCAACTATCTGATAGAATGAAAACACAGAATAGCGCTTCTAAGGTTAATCATAGACTCACTCCTTCAATTATGTATAAATGTAAAGAAGTTTATAAGAGAGATAAAAGTGTAGGATACTCTCTCTGTAGACAAGAATGCAACGATAAGGGGGATTATTTAACTAGTAATGATTGTTATCATGACAATCCAGGTTTCAATGACTGTGTTCCTTACTAGAAAAGATATTTAAAATCTGGATACCAAACTTTTTATCTATTAAATTCCACCTTTTTCACAACAATTTAATATTTATAAACTGTACATAATTAAAGTTATTACAAGATCCATTGTATCTATAGTTTTTGGAATGCCTAAATAATGGGCTGTTCTCCTATAATCAAGATGAAATTTTATTGATCTCATCAACCAAATCATTCAATTTAACCAAAACTCCGCCTTTATCTTCCTCTGAAGACGCATTTAAAGATTGTGAGCCCATTTTTTTAAGCTTAACCGAATTTTGGGCCCACTCCTCAGTACCAATAATTACAGCTAACGGAATCATATCTTTGTCACATGTGGCAAACTGATTTTGCAATTTTGGCTTGATTTTATACGCCAACTCAGCAGCAATACCATTTTCCCACAAAATAGAAGCGACCTTTAATCTCTCAAAGATCAGTCCATCACCCAGCGAGGCGACATAAACTTGAGTTGTTTTCGCTCGTGGTTTCTGATAATTCTTTCGTTGGTTTAATAAAGAATAGATGCGTTCGATTCCAATACTTACACCTACACATGGTATTTGGGTTTTCTTTTCCAATTCACCTTTCACTTTTTTCTTTTTGCCAGAAGATGCATCGATGAACATGCCTGTTAAATCATCATATCTTCCACCTCCTGCGATAGATCCTAAGCCGGAACTTTCGTCTTCGTTAGGCTCTAATAAATAAATTTCAACAATTGTTTTGATATACGAGAGTCTAGGACTGCTTCAAATATAACACCAGTATAATAATCTAAACCTCTTGCTAATGATAAATCTATAGAAACCTATAATTGATTTGATATTTATAAGTTTACATTGTCAAGTCTGTTCATTATTTTCACATATTGACATAATAGCTCTAACTCTTCTACACCATTTAAAGCTTTTTCATTTTGCTTGATCTCAGGATTCTTTTTCAGTTTTGCAAGTAATTCAACACCGCCTAAAGAATCAATTTAGTAAAAAACCTTTTAGTATGACATATTGACCGATTTTATCTGCTGCCTTTTCATCTAATCCTTTTTCCAGCATTTCCTTTTTAACTTCACTCCAAGGAGCCTAAATAAATTAAAACATTTCAAGATGAACTTTATCCAACTTATCCACCGCCGAAGAAATAGGCCTAATCAGATCAATAGGGACTCCGCAAAGCTCAAATATACCATCTAATAAATAGCGATGATTGACCTTCGAAGTTCGATTTATTGATGGTTACTTTAATAGTGAATTTTCCTACATTTAATGCTATGAGTATTTCATCAATAATGGCTATAATTTCAGAATCGGGTATTAGAGGATCATATTTGCCCGCAATATCAAAATCCTAATAACGATTGAGAGGTAAAGGCAAAGGTACACATTGGAAGAACTCTCTTAATCTACCTTTAGTTAAAGAAGGTTGATCTCTTCTATAAACTTTTGCAATATGATATCTTTTGATATTAATGTTGCCATTCTTTCCTTGCATAGCCAAATATCTCGCAAAAGGTACCTATAAACCGAATCATAACTTTAGGGGGAAGGTTAATACAGTTAAATCGTATCTCAGAGAGGATACTTCGCCACCTTGATCTTGTAAATCGTAAATTAATTTTGAATCTTCACCATATTTACCGGCTAATATTTCCTAATTTTGTAAGTCTTAAATGATACTTTTAATTCAAATACTGGTGTATCTATTGTTACTGCACCATGTTTCTTGTAAATTGCAATAATTTTATTAAACATATCATTTCGTAATGCCATTTCATGTTCATTATAATCTAAGGTACCCTATAATTTACATTTACTAAATGTTGATTAAGGCTACTTTAGGTGTTTTGAGTATTAGTTTCTTGCTCTTTTCTTCGCCCATTTTGGTTTCTAAACTAGAATCTGTGCCTTTATAAATTTTTAGAAATTTGATGACTCACGGTGACCAATCTTTATCAAAAGAGATAAAGTCACAATCATCTTTGAAAATATAATATTATTTTAACACTACCAATTTATGCCATCTGTAATCCCGTGTAGGATATTCCGATGAATTTTAAAATTTCATCACTGATTCAATGAACTAAAATTATATATTTTTGGTAAAAAAACATACAGGGTGGCGCAAGTAAAGTTGGACATTTTTCTAATAAAATAGAAATAACTTCTATAGATAAAAATATAACAAAAATTGATTTGTAACATTTAAATACTAGTAATCTGTGCTTCCATCACTACCATTTAACATTTCTTGGATTCTTTTCGGAAAAAAGCAACATATATTTTTAATTGTGTTCTTATCAATCTTGTTCCAAGCCTTTTCAACTCTTTTGATTAATTCTTCCCTATTTCTTGGTCAAGGGTTTTTATGGATGGAATCTTTAAGAATAGTCCATACATGTTCTATTGGTTTCAAATCTGGGCTATTGCCTGGCCATTTTCCTTTACCCTATACTGTTTAAAAATTTGATTATAAAAGTAGCATATTATCTTTTTCCATCTTGATCAAAAGTCACTTTTCTTTTATTATAAATTACTTTTGGGTTCTTTAAAGCTTCTATATATGGGAGTTTATTTTCGTTCAGAGTAGTCCATTTATTAAATAATTAGTTGATTAATAATCTAAATTCATTAAAAATTTGGTTGAATTAAACAAAGAATCAAAAAGGGACAACTCTGAACGAAAATAAATTGCCATGTACGATGAAACCTATGATCATTCAATTTGTGCATACTGTAGTATACCCTGGTTTATTATTAAAGTTTAAAGCTTTATTATTTATCTAAAGCCAATATTTTATGTTATTTTCAAATTTAATTAATCTTACAGATTTTACCATAGATATAACGAGTTGAAAATTTTATGATAGAATTTGCAAGCTAAAACTCTGTACATTTTACTCGTAGTATAAACTTGCTTTAATATTTCTATCCTTTTTGAAGATATATTTCCGTATTATATATTTTACGGTACCCGATTTAAATACATCGCTTGAAATTGTAAATAGAAATCTTATTTGCGAATGCCTCAGTTTATTTGGAAATAGTCCGAGGTATTCAAAAATAAGATTTCATTTTTTTACAAGTGGCTTATTCTTAAATAAGTATAGTTTTATCAATTTAAGTATATAAAAATACAAAAAAAGCGTGAGTATTCTCTTGCAAATAGAGTATTTCCAACTTCTTTCTATTTATTCAAATAAGTGAACCCAGAAAATCGAAGAACTTTTACAGTAAATTGGTACTATATGTCTTAAAAGTTCGAATAATAATACTCGGATAAGCAAGAGTCCTGAAAATTGAGGCATATGATCGAGAGCTTACTGTATTGCGTTACATTGATTGTTTCAGTGTAGTCAATGCCAAAAAAATGAGGGAAATAATCAATAATGAACATTTTATGAGCTTAAAATTAGTTTTATAATTATTTTGTTTATCAGTTATAAATAGTTTATTGCTTTTGCAAAATTTTATTTTTTCATGAGCAAAAGACCAGAGAAACCAGAATTAAATGAAATATTTAAAAAACTAACGAGCAAAGTCGAAAACAAAGTAACACCTCGTATTCAATCAATATTAAATAGAAATGCTTTGATTGTGGAGCGAAGAATCCGACTTGGTCGAGCGTTACGTTTGGAATTTATATATGTTTAGATTGTTCTTCAAACCACCGAAACTTAGGTGTGCACATAAGCTTCGTGAGGTAGTCCCATTAATTGATGTATAGGTCTATCACTTTAGATGCTTGGAATTGGGACCAATTAAGAGCCATGAAACTCGGTGGCAATGGTAAAGCTACAACGGCTTTCAAGGCAAATAAAAATAGCACCGACTCGAAAGCTAAGTATTCAAGTCCGCAAGCTAATGTTTATAAGAAGAAGCTTCAAGATTTGGTTGCGAAAGATAAAAAAAAGTATCTCTAATTAGTTGAAATTCCTTTTAGGTATCCTAATAGAATGGTCTTGGATGATTCAGGCGACTCAAACTTTACTAATAATGAGGAAAAGGTTGAAGATGACTTTTTCACTACCACCGACAATAAGAACAAAGAGGAGGATGAAGAGGAAAAAGTATCGTTTTCAAAGAAACCTGTACAACCAACTAAAACTAGCGTTCCAATTAAAGGCAAAATATCTGCTGGAGGTGGTGTATCAAACACTTTGTCTATGCAGCCGAAAAAAGGTGCTATGAATTTAGGAAAGAAGAAAGTCGGCGCTAAGAAATTAGGAAATAAAATCGATTTTGAGGAATTAGAAAAGAAAGCAATTGAAGAGCAAGAACAAATTGAAACCAATAAATTGCAAGCAGCTAAGAAAGGGGATTCCCCTTCTGCAGAGGAGGATTGGAATGATTCAGAAGAGGAGTTTATCGAAAAGAAAGTCTTTAAAGAAAGAGAGGCTCCGAAACTAAAAGTTAAGCCAACTCTTAAGAAAGCTGGTGGGTTTGGCGCTACTGTTAAAAAAACAGAAGCAGCTTCAGATAACAATAAAAGTGCTCCTGCAACTAAAACTGGAAGGTCTTCAAGCATTTTGGTTTTATTTTTATAGGCTTGGTATGGGTGCTTTGAACAAACAACCAGCTAAATCAAGTTCATTTTATCTTTGTTTATTTTTAGGCAATGGTGATAGTGATCGATTTAAAAACTCGAAATCAATCTCAAGTGATGCATATTTCAACAAAAATAAAAGTGGCTACGACTCGAAATCATCGGAGTTTTCTGGCGCAACTGCTATCTCTAGTAATCAGTATTTTGGTAAAGATGATGATACAAAGGTAGGCGATGTGGATCTGAATTTCTCTAATGTTGAATCGGCAGCTAGGGATTTCGCTTCGAGATATCTTTCTACCGATAATTATGATCTTTCAAAACTTAAAGCAGCTATTCGAGATGGATCATCAAAGGTTTCGGATATCATTGCTGATGTTCAAAATTATTACTCTTAACAGCTCTCTTTTCTGATATTTCATTAAAATACTACTTTAAGACATCTTTGGGAATATATTCGATTATTTATACATTTTGATGGACTTTCAAGATTATCATTGATTTTATAAATCTGAATACATAAAAAACTTTAATTAAAGATACAAAATGAATTCTCTAGACGACGACATTATAATCTTGTTGAACAACACTAGAGATTAAACTATGTTTGGCTACCAAATCTTCTTTCTTTCTAAAATGAATTTGCCTTCTTTATATTTCTGATTCGGCTCCATAGAGCGTATCTAAACAAATATAACTCAATTAATGGTACATATTTCCAACCCAAAACCATATGACATTGCGAGCAAGACACGTCACAAACAGAATGGGTGCCAGAACTTAAATTGCGTTGTTGAATGCTGCCTTCCACGATATTACAACTAATAAAATAAATAGTTGGATATTACACTTTAGTTAACAAATAAGCTCTACCATACCTGCCCTGAAAAGACTATTTTAATATTTGGAGTTGGGTTAAAGATACCTTGGATAAAACGCAGTCATCGGTAGTTAAATGGGTATTGCAATTATCACAAGTAAATATTTGTTCGCCAATTAAAAATGTTTTATGTATCAATCCCATCTCAAAATCTATCTGTTGGCTGTTGAGTTCTTTTTATAGGGATATTAAGAAAGTTTTTCGCCCCTTTTAATGATTTCCCCTAATTATTCATCAATAAACACGTAAGATAATCAAATCATAACAATTAACTAGATACTAATATAACCATTAATAATATTTTAAATTACCTCCATTCGATTAATCTTCCAATCAGATTATTTGTCCACACTTTGGACTTTGGTTAACGCATTTTTCATATAAAGTTAAATTGATACAAGATATAAGCAATTAATAACAATTTAAAACATGATATTTATATAAGAAAAATATTCCTTGTTTTATCAACAATAACTCCTAATCTCACATGTGTGGTTTCGACGGAGGTGCATTGATTTAATCGTTTGTTTATGAAATATAAAATTGTAATCAAATTATTTGTTAGAAAAAATATATGTCAATAATCAGATAATAATACATCATTATATTTTGTCAGTGTAAAAGCTCCAATTCTTTTAGAACGTCTTTGTATAAGCAACTTTTGTACAAAATGTATCTTTATCAAAATGTTTATTATAAAAACTTGAAAATAGAAGTTAAAATAATCCAAATTAATTAAAACTTTATTAGAATCCCTGTAAAATATACAAGGCTGGAGTTTCGAAAAGTATTCTGAAGAAATAGAAGGAACAAATCCATCATTGTGAGCATCTAAATCATCGTATTCGAAACAATTTGATACAAAAATATACCCATCTAAGCTCAAAATATTTCTTAATAGTGGATACTAATGATAATTTTCCTATGCAAAATAGAACAACCTTTTTTTCTTGAATTCTATCATACCTATGAAATAGACATCATCGAATTTGATCTTAGTATAATAAGTCTCTGTTTTATTTCTTAGAGTTTTGACAACCGGAATCAACAAGCGACCCATACAGACCGAAGTTGATCATGACCACTGGTATCATCAATTACATTGAATAGATTACCTAAACTATTCCTATATAAGCTACTCCTATTAGCTAATATGTGGTGAAAAAAATTGCAACTTTTTTAAATCGAGCATTATGATATGTACAGTGACTCGCAAAAATGGCCAAATGTTTTTAAATATTTCCATTTAGAGTTAATTGTTAAACAAATATGCTAAATATTAAAAAAAACCATTAATTTTATATAAAACTGGCTGTCTAAGTTTTCTAAAAATCAAGTTTATAAATTTTCAATTTAAATATTAAGTTAAATGATTACAACAAAAGGATCGACACTTATGTGGCCATCTTTGAGGTCAATCTTGTCAATTATTAGTCCAACCACCTTTGCTATCTAAAACAGCTTGAATGCGATTAGGCATAGAATTTATGAGTCTTTTACACTCATCAACACCGAATTTTTCCCATTCCAATTTAATCCGGTCCCAAAGTTCTAACATGCCTGAGGGTGCTCTATCATATTTTTTAAGCCGGACCTTAAGCCAAGCCCATAAATTCTCGATCGGATTAGATCCGGAGATTGCGCAGGGAAGTTTAACACTTCAAAATTTTGAAGTTTCAGCCATTCCTGTACTAGTTTTGCTGTATGTTTGGGGTCTTTGTCGTGCTGGAAGATGACCTGGTTTTCAATCAAATCATAATGTTTAATAGTTTCTTGTAATTCCTTCATTAAAATATCTCTATATTTCTCTTTTACAAATTTTCCGTCTACTTTTTTGGGGAACCCAGGGCCATTAATAGTCATACAACCCCAAATCATAACAGATCCTCACCCATGCTTAACCTTTTGATTTACTGTTCTTGGCTCCAACTGTTTGATGTCCCTTTTCAAGCACCAAGTTTTGCCATCAGAACAAAACCTATTAATCTTAGTTTCGTCCGACCATATTACACGTTCACAGTCTGAAATTTTCCAGCTTTCATGTAGTTTAGCAAATTCGTATCTTTCTTTGATATTTTTTTTGCTAATCAAAGGCTTTTTAATCTTTCCTGATTCTTCTAAACCGGATTCTTTAAGTGCACTTCTTATTGTCTCATTATTAACAGATACGTTTAAACTTGGTTTTATAAGTTTATTCGCTTCTACAGCTGTTTCTAGAGATCTGGAGGTAACTGCATTAACATAAAATCTCTTGTTTTGAGATGATAATTTTTTGGAAGACCTGTCTTGTTGAGTTCAACATAGTGTCTATATTTCTTACGAATATTCTGTATAGTTGACCGACTTGCAAGTTTAGTAAGAGCAATAAGTCTATCACTCTTTCCATTATGAATATGTGTTAATATAGCGTCTTTATTAGCATCAGATATTTGTTTCATTAGCTTTAATTTAAGTAATAAATCAAGAATAAGCACTTTAAATATATGTTTTATTTTAAACCAAATAGTAATGTATCTAAACAAGTATTTTAAAGGAATCATCCAAATCCGGATTAAACGCACAAAAATGGGCAAATAAGTGACGATCCTTTTGTTGCAATCATTTAACTTAATATTTAAATTAAAATTTTATAGACTTGATCTTTAGAAAACTTAGACAGCCAGTTTTATATAAAATTAATGGGTTTTTAAATATTTAGCATATTTGTTTAACAATTAACTCTAAATGGAGATATTTAAAAACATTTGGCCATTTTTGTGAGTCACTTTATGTAAAATAAATTGAAAATAAAATAAAATATTTATATTATTTAATTATTTTGTTCCCTACTCTTTCACTTATCGCAATATAATGGCTTCTTTTAAGTGGCCAAAATACAACTTTTATACAAAGTAGTAATCGATAGGTTTCTCACATAAAACTATTCTAAAAATATAAAAACAAATAATATGAATTGTAAAATAAAAAGGTTTATTTCTATATCTTTTTGTTCATTTCCAGTGTTTATTGTCTGTTTTATTGAGTCAAATTTGCATATATTTTCTTAATTTTAGTTCTAAACTCTCATCATAAATCATAGCAACAAAATTTGCATCATAGTTAAAACTCTATTAATAATTATAGAATGCATAAAAATCAATATTTATACTTGGAACTCCATAATTTAATATTGTTGGATTAAAAATTGTTATTTTTTAATATTTAATGCTCGATTTAAAAAAATTGCAATTTTTTCCACCACATATTATACTAAAGCTCTTCTTATTTACTCTTATTTCTTTACCATGAAGACACGAACTACTTAAGGTGGGGCTTATGCCATCTATAATTTCTAATTTCGTGCAAATCCATGATTTCGGTGTATTCTTTGTGCTTTTGAATTCAACTTTCTAAATTAGCCCAGACTATAAGATGTTTGTCTTGAATCGTACTTGTGATATTAATATTCGTTAAGTTCAAATTATATAACTTCATTCTTGTTTTTTGGGCTTAATCTGAGGTTTATATAAATAAAATGATCCTATTCCTTTTATTGGATATTCATTTTATTATAATCTATTATTCATTCCATAAATCTTATAAAATATATTTCTTTGGATTCCTAGTAAACAGTGTGATACGAAAACGGAAATTTTAGAGATACTAGAATGTATTTATAAACATATCTGTATATTTTTTCCTAAGTTGTCTTTAAAAATAACAGAGATATAGTTTTTGGAATCATTCCTTCGAAAAGCTCCAATGATCCAGCTTTACTAAAAGAACACCTATTTATTCAAGTAACGTTTTAAGGAAAAGATAACTAAAAACACTTACATTTAATTTATATTATGTAGAAACATCAAATGCTGAATTACCAAGCCATGAAGCCAATAAATTGTTAGATCAATTTCGAGCCCTAAAAATGCTCAACGAACTTTGAACCTATGTAAAATACCCAAAAACTTCTCTATTCACCATAAAATTTACAAAGGAAAAAATTGCGAAATTTTTTATCTAAAAAGTTTCTTTTATAATCGACTCTATTTTTTAACTTAAATTATTTGAAAAATTCATAAAGTCAACATCATTATAAAGTATATTAGGCTCTAGTTTAGAAAAATGTTCAGAAGAAATAGAAAGTACATACTTATTATTAAGATCTAATTCTTCATGTCTAAAACAATTCCAAAAAGAAATATAATTATCTGTCTTTAATAAAATTCTCAACAAACAATTGATATCGATTTTAATTTTGTGATAAAAAATGACAATTTTTTGGTTTATTATATTGAATAGCTCCAGTAAAATTTATATCTCTAAATTTAATATAATATATTTCCTTTATATTTCTCATGGTTTTTATAGCTGGGATCAATAGGCCTCCTAAACAGACAGAGGTAGAAATTATTAAATCGTGGTCATTTATACCATCGATTATATTAAATATATTTTTAAAGTCCTTTCTATATAAATAATCCTTATGTCCAATACTAATCCTCTTATTTCTTTCCCATGAAGGCATGCATTAATAAAAGTTGAATTAAAGTGCTGATAGGTTTCAATTTTGCGCATATTCTTGACTTTGATACATTTCTTACAATTTTAAATATAAATTTTTCTGGGTTCCCCATAAAATCAAATGCCCGTCTTGAATTGCATCGGTGATGTTTATACTCGTTAACTTCAAGTTATATAGTTTCATTGTTTTTTAGACTTTACAAATATTAGATTTTATATAGAGGTCTGTAGAGGTTTTATTGGATTTTCATTTTATTATAATAAATTTTTGATACTCTATTGCTTATTTGGTAAATCCAATAAAGCGGACCTGTTTAAAAAGGACATTCTCTGTAAGAGATAGCCTTTTTAAGTAAAGTGACTTTTGATTATAAAATATTATATATTTTGAACATATATACATTATTTTTACTTAGAATTTTATCATTTCTAAAACAGGGGTTCAAAAATAAATTTTATTAAATAAAATTTGTATCATTATAAATAACAAGTCTATAGGCCCGTTCTTTCGAACCGGCAGAAAAGTATAATAACAAAGAAGATATGATATTTTTATTGTTAAAAATGCTTATAAAATTTAGAATTATTATTTTTTGTAACAAATTAATAAGTAAATTTTCAATTTTTTTATTTAAGAATATTTTAATGAATTTTACAAATAGAAACCATAAAATTTGTATTTATAATATAATTGCTTTCAAAAGTTCAACTTTTTTTATTATATAGTTTAGACAAACCTTGTTTTGTAAAAATAATTTATTTTAATGTTTTTGAAATTAAAATTCAAATAAAAAAATAATTTAATTTAAAAGCTGGCGATATATTATATTTTTGGTGTATACTTTAGAGCTTCTATCCTAAAGAGTTCCCTGATTTCGACTGTTTATTATCTGTACTTTTATTTTATTTCTTGAAATTGCTCTTGAAAAAGCAACATAAAGCTGACCATGTGAAAAGACTGGTTTAGGAAGATATGTACCAACATTCTTAAGATTTTTGCATTGTGATTTATTAATTGTCATAGCAAATGCTACTCTAATAGGAAATTGCTTACTTTCAACTATGGATGGTAAATCACTATTAGAAGATCTCAATATTATTCTAGGAATAAATACTGTTTGATCTCTTGCTGGTCCACTTAATGCTTTTGCTAAAATAAGATTAGGCTTTAAATCACTAACTATTAAACTTGTACCATTACAAAGACCTTGTTTAGTGTTTATGTTTCTAAGAAGCATTATCACAGCACCTTTTTTAAGCCTCAACTTATAGGTAGGCATACCTGTAGGTGTTTGAGAATTAAGAAACTCGATAGGAAAGTTCATATTATCTTGTTTATTACTTTCTGCGATAGAATCAATAGATAAATACACAGATAATGGTTCATTAATTAAATCTAAAACTTTTTCATTAATTTTAAATGTATCTTCATTTTTAGGACAGAGTATTGCTATATCAGGATTCTCAACAATATCATCAAAAATTGATAAAACTACCAAAAATACTTTCAATCAATGAACCATTACATATCAAATCTTCGGGTATTTCAATTGTATCATCACCAAATCCATCATTGTTTGATATAAGGCCATTTCCTATTTGAAGAACATAATCACCAAATTCTGTTTCCGGACCTGTACGCATATTTCTAGTTAATTAAAATTCTTTAACATATGACAATAAAGAATTTGATTTAAATGTAGATTGTACTACGCCGTTTTACGCAAAAAGGTAAGCGAATTTTAATTAATAATAAATATGCAAATTAATATCTAGTGCAAAGATTTATATATAATATTTTCTATAAATTAAGCTTTATTTTTAAAGCATATTTGTTTAAATTACTATAATGGATAACTTACAAAAATTGAAAAATTCAATAACCGATAAAGAACAACGTGTATTTATCAAATTTGGAGTAATTCTAGGCCACAGTTCGGGAATAATTTACAAAGAATTGGTTAAAACGATAGGAGAAAAGGCCTATAAATATAATACAGTGAAAAATATAGTTTCTAAGTTTAATAAGGGCCAAAATTGCGTTGAAGACACTAGAGGAGGCGGTACAAGTAATCATTTAATAAAAGAAAATACATTTGAGAAAATCAAAGAATATCTTGCTCAAAGTAGAGCCTGGTCGAGTTTCAAACTTTCCATGTTAGTAAATTGTAGCAAATATACTTTTTATTTGTATTTAACAGAATATTTACAAATGAAGAAATTATTGAGCAAATGGGTTCCTCATTTTCTCACACAAGAACAAAGAGAACATAAAGTATTAGCATGTAGATATAATTTGGAGCAGTTATCAAAACAAAAAACCCTAATAAAAAGAACATTTGCTATAGATGAAACTTGACTTACTTTATATATGCAACCTCAGCGTGACCAGTCTCGATTTTGAAGAACTAAGGACGAAAGCTCACCACAAATTGTAGCATAATCAAACTATCAGAGAAAAAGAATGCTTATACTAGCAATGGATTATAATGGTGTTGCATATTGGAAGCTTTGTGCACCTAAAGAAACGGTAACTTCAGAAGTATATATAGGCTTTATTAATGAAGTTTTACTAAAATGGCTACCTGATAAGAAATTCAAGTATCCTATGGTTTACAGGATAATTCAAGACATCATAAATCAAAGCTTGTAATGGATTTTTTTGATGGTAACAAAATCCGCACTTGGTATCATCATCCATATAGTCCAGATATAAGTCCACCTGATTTTAATTGTTTTGGTAAATTAAAGAGGAAGTTAAGAGAAAATGATTATGACAATTGGGAGGAGTTGGAATTACAACTAGAGACTATTATCCAGGAACTTAATATAAAGGGTCATATGAATGGTATTCAGCAGCTAGCTGAAAGATGGAGCGATGAATAAAAGTAGAAGGTTCATATGATATTTGATGTTTCAAAGTAGAAAAATATAGAGTATTATTTAAAAAAGCTTTACCTCTTTGCGTGAAACGGTGTAATAATATCACTACATCTATAGTATCAAATTTCATTTAATTTTTTTGAATAGAGTTTTAGTACTTATAATAAATGTTTAGAAACTCATTGGATTTACATTCAACTTTAAATACAGGGCTTACAACGAATAATCGGAAAGATTTAACTAAATAAATTTTCCTTTAATTCTAAACAGAGAGTTTTAATAAATAATCGGACTCCTTGAATTAATTATCGTAAAGTTTTAATTAAATAAAGAATCTTTATTTTCGTCATCAAAATTTTAATAAAAGGCCAATAAATATATTGATGTGTATATTTAAATGTTTTTATATAATTTGTTTGGTCTCTGGTGCTGATCCTAAACAAATAAAGCCAAATCATTCTGATATGTGAATTATCGGAAATTTTACTAAAAAAGGCACTATAAATAAGAAATTATACAAAATTTGATACCAATATTATGACAGATTCAGAGGATTATGAATCAAGACCAAGAAAAATAAGAAAAGTGATGAAATACGATGATTATAAGACGTTGGTAAGTTTGCTTAATATAGGAACAAAGCCTAAAGATATTGCATTCACTTTATATATTTCATTAAATACAGATTATTTGTGTATTTCAAAGATTCACTAATTGGAAGAAGATGGGGAGAGATAGACATTTCAGAGTTTATAAAGAAATTAGGTCGTAAACCAACTGGAGATACAAAAAATGGCGAGGCAATTGTACGAATATTTTCGATGGATAATTAATTAACTTTAAAAGGAATACAATCAAGGCTTTTTGAAGATAAAGTAAGCTTATCCACTAGTAGAATTTGCCAAATTATAAAGGAAATGGGTTACTCGAGGAAAAGATTGAAAAGAGTAAATAACCGAGTACTTTCCATTGATGCTACTGATGACAGAGCAACTTTCTCTAATAGAATTAATATAATAAGAAATGAAAACATCATATATCTCGACGAATTCGGATTAAATTTGCACTCTAATTATCAATATGGATATAGTTTGGTCAACAGGGATGCGATCAGGCACGTTCCGTCCAATCGAAGGCGGAACGTTTCTATTCTCGTTACGATTTCCAATAAACAAATATTGGCCTATAAAATAATTCTTGGGGGTTATAAAGGACAGAAATTTTGTGATTTTCTCGATTTCATGTTTAGAGCTCAATTATTAACTACAGCTAATTATTTGGTTATAGATAATGCCAAAATCTATAAATGCAATCTTGTCGCCCAATACATCTCTCGGAATCGCTTAAATGTGATATATCTGCCTCCTTATTCACCAAAACTGAATCCGATTGAGGAAGTATTTAGTATGCTTAAAAATCGCTACTATAGACTTAGACCTTCAGAAGAATCCCCAGAAGATATAAAAACAATGATTAGATCCGTTATCGAAGAGGTTAATGTAGATGAAGATATTGATTTTGATCGATTTTATTCTCACATGAGAACATTCGTAGATAATGGTATTGCCAGGATTCCCTTTTAAATTTTATTATTCTTGATTTATTTTATTTACTATTTTATTGAATTTTTATTGCTTTTTATTTAAACATTTTTTCGTCAAATAGAATTTTCCAATTGGAATTAAAGGATTCTTTTCATTAATTCAAGCTCTCCGATTGGTGTGCAAGTGATTTTTTATTTAGCTAAAACTTTCCGATTAAAATTAAAGGATTCCTATTATTCGTTTTAAGCCCTGTAAGTAAGGTATAGTCCGTTATTCCTGTTAAAAAACCAAAATAATAAGAAGCGTAATATTTATTTTAAAAATAAACGATATATATATAAAATCTATTTAATTTAATGTTTCATTTTTAAAGTGTTTATATACATTTCTCCTCGAAATATGTGGAAGGATATTTTGGTATTTTCTTTTTGACTTTAGAAGTGACTATTTTAGTAGGTCTTTTTTTATAAATAGAAGTATATATTTCTTCTACAGACTTATGTATAGTTTTTGTACTTATTCTTTAAAGTGTCTAGTCGTCTTTTTAGAAGCAATATTTTCGTTAATAGTGGCAGATTGCATTTGCCCTGTTTTGATTTTCAATCGTTCTCATTCTTTAAAAATAATGGTTATTAAAATTTCATTGCTTTAATTTAATAAATAAAGGTGTTTCAAAAATCACATAATTTGTCTGTATTTAAATTTATAAAATTGGGCAGGAATAAGAACGAACCACACCTTATTAGTAAAAATTAATTTTCAGCGATCAAACTTGGCAATCAAATAAAAAGTCAATATCCAATAACCAAGGCCCTTTGGAATCCATTTGAGTTCTTTTTTTATTGCCCAAACGCTACCTTTTCCGAGAGAGGCCTTTGTAACTATCAAAATAGCTCTTTTCAGAACAATATTTAACTATTTTAGGGATTGTGTTATTTGGAACTTTGATTATAAAAACTATTCTAAATCTATTTAACCTAAGAAATTGTATTAAGCAAATGAGATATTTGCTATTTTGTTTAATCAAAATAACCATCTTTGGATTTATAAGAACAATCGAAAATATAGGTATATAAAAGTTTAATTATTATAGATGACTTATCCGGTATGATAATTACTAACATTTTTAGAATCTGACCCATTTGCAGATTTTGATGAAACTTTTGAATATGATGAAGAGAATACTTCACAAGCTCCTGTAATTCCAAGATATACTCCTTGGGTAACACCTAAATTAATGTTTAAGGAGCTTGCTATGTTGGAGCAAGACAATCCTCCGACATATGCTGAAGTGAAAAATGAATCCCTTGATTTTTTGCCTACATATGAACAAGCAGTTAATAAACAGAAATCCTTCCAATTAAGAAGACAAAGATCATCTAGGAGCAATTCGCGTGTTTGCAATAGATTGAGTGGTAGCTCGATTAACAGTGCTAGACATGGGAGTTTAGCGGAACCAAAGCAACAAGAAAGTGGCCAATCTGCTTTGTCTCTTAGCGATCGACAAGAAAGTTCCGGTTCTTCAAAAAATGGTAATACTAGGCCTCAAAATACTGGTGAAAGAGGCGTTAGGTTTATTTCAAGGATGTCAAATTTTCTCAAGATCAAGAACATCTCATGCTTCTAATCGAAATTTAGGTCATGGAACTAATGATGTTACTTCTCAGAGACATGACTAGCCATTTTTCTACTTGACTGGTTATAACTTTAACTACTTATTAAAAATTTTCCATCTATTTGGATATAAAAAGGCATTTTTATTACTAAAGAAACTTTGTTAAGATGTTTGAAAATTCCTTTTTTATAACAAAAATACATAATTTTCTGTTTTATTATTGCTATTTTATGACGAAAAACATCTCTTAGACCGTCTAGCTTCTCTCTTATTCTTAAATGTCAGGGGAGTCTCGCCCCATGCTAGTGATAGGATATGAAACTTTGTGATGAAATTTCATCAAAAACTTAATAACTTTTTAAAAAACTTTATATCGATTTGGAATCTTTATAAACCTATTTTATGATACAAATAGACGTCAGCACGGATACGGATATGGCGTATTATATCCATGGATATTTAAATTTTAATATCCATGGATTATACTATTTTTAGAATCAATAATAAACTAAAGTTATAGCTTGTCCACAAATAGGCGCACAAATTAGCATAAGCATTTCTACTGCTTTTTAATATAAAAGTCGGTTTAATTTAACTTCAATAAATATTTACAATAATACTATATAATTTAATTTTTCTAATAAATATTTTATTCATGCTACTAGGTAGGCGTTGACACGGATATGAATATCTATGGATATTTAAAATTTGTATCCGAATATCCGCGGATATGATACATCATATCTATGCATATTTAAAATTTGTATCCGGATATCCACGGATATGGCATATCATATCCATTTTGTATCCATAACCGCAGAATCATGGATATCCATATCCATGCCGACGTCTAGATACAAAAACACCATCTAAACCTATTTTTGTCAAAAAACTTTTTTTTTCCATATTATGATGTTTTGTAATTTACTGCAAAAATTGATTGGGTTTAATTTTAGTTCATTGACGATTTACTTTGATTTTCTTTTCAATAAAACTACTTATCCCAAAAAATTATGCATGATTAAAGCTATTTATATGCCAAATTTTATGTCTTTGTCTCTCAAAAAGTCCAATTCGATCTGCGTCGCTAGTCCACTTGAATTTTGATCGATATTTTTGACTTTCTAATGCAAACTGAAGGATAAATATGTATTTTTATGAATGTATCAAAAGATGCATTGAATATTATATTAACTTTTACTAGCATTAACTCTATATTTATTGAGTAATCGATTAAGTTACACAAAATTTAATGAAATTTCATTGAATGAAAAAACATTGATTTTCCCCATCACTACCAAAACCTTTAATGAAATTTCATTGTTGGACAAAGTTTTATAAAGAAGGGAGGACTCAAAATGCTTAGATTTTTTTCTAATTTTCTTATTTCTTTTATATATTTTGGCTTTAGTTGATTAATAACTTCTATCCATTATTCATTTGGAAAAATTTATTAGGGTGTTCCGAGCAAAAAAGGACTCGAAATATTTTAAATAAAAAATTTACTATAAAAGATATAAAGTTAAAAGTTAGTATGTTTATATGTATGAACCTTCTGCATCTATTACATTTATCGATCTTTCTGATAGCNGTAAAGTTAAAAGTTAGTATGTTTATATGTATGAACCTTCTGCATCTATTACATTTATCGATCTTTCTGATAGCTTCTAGATACCATTCATAAAACTTTTAGAATTAAGCTCCAGAATTGTACTTTCTAGCTGAATTTCTAGTTCATTCGAATCGTCTTAAATATTCTCTTTTAACTTCCTCTTTAATTGTCCAAAACAATTGNGCTGAATTTCTAGTTCATTCGAATCGTCTTAAATATTCTCTTTTAACTTCCTCTTTAATTGTCCAAAACAATTGAAATAAGGTGGGCTAATATCAGTGCTATAGGGAGGATGATACAAACCCCGGATATTTTCATCAATAAAATACTGCTTTATAAGATTTGATTTATGCGGTTAGTATTATCATATAATATTATAGGCACCTTGAATTTCTTATGAGGTAACCATTTGTCTAATAATTCGATTAGGAAGTTTTTATAGACTTCTGCATTTACTGTCTCTTTAGGAGCACAGAGCTTCCAATAAGCAACACCTTGAAAATCCATTGCTACAATTAGAATTCTCTTTCTTTCATATTTAGATTAAAGTACAAATTCAGGTGGGTCTCTATTCTTATTTCTCCAAGATCGAATCCGGTAACGTTGGGGTTACATGTATAAAGACACCCAAGTTTCATCTATTGCCAAAGTTCGATTAATTAAGTTATTTTGTCTCGATAAGAGTTGCATATTATTTTTACATGCTAACACTCTATGCTCTCTTTGTTCATCCGGGAGAAAATGAGGTACCCATTTACTTAATAATTTTTTCATTTGTAAATTTTCTGTTAAATATCGAAATACTGTTGTTTTACTACAATTTACCCTCATGGAAAGTTCGAGGCAAGATCATATTCTAGTTTGGGCCAAAAATTCTTTAATTTTATCTATTACATTTTCTTTCTTCGAGATATCACTTGTATCACCTCCTCTGTTATCTTCGATCACATTGTAGCCTCTCTTAAGCTTAGTAACTAAATTCATGACTGTATTTAGTTTATAGGCACTATTTTTAACCGATTCAACTAATTCTTTATGAATTATCTCACAACTGTGTCCCAGGATTACGTCAAATTTGATGAAAATCCGCTGTTCTTTTTCTGAAATTAATTCTTTTAATATTTGTAAGCTATTTATGATAATATTCAAAATATAATTATTTATAAATAAAGCTTATAGTCTACATAAATTAATTTAAAAGTCAAGACATTATTATTATATTATTAAAGGAATGATTAAACAAAATTCGAGTGCCTCTTTGCGCGGAACGCCCTAATANTATTATATTATTAAAGGAATGATTAAACAAAATTCGAGTGCCTCTTTGCGCGGAACGCCCTAATATTTTGGATTGTACTATATCATTAGTCGATTAACCGAGTTTAAAATACAACAAACAGATATGTTAGTTAACATTCTTTGTGTTTTGTGGGTAAATTGATAAACGAAGTTTCACTTTAAAAATTACAGTAGTTTCCCGGTTAAGTTCGCATATTGAACCCAGAGTCTTAATGTGAACTTAATAGGGAGATGCGAACTTAAGGGATTTTAATATTTAAATAAGCATTTTATCAAAATTTTACATTCTCTTGGTTATTGCGATTTATATAGATCGACTCGATTTTAAATCTTCAGCAAAAAGAAAACTTTCATCTATCCAATGAAGAATAAAAGAAAAAGAAAGAGAAAGAGATTAAATGAAAGCGAAAGGAAAGAAATTATATATAAACTTAGTAGCCCTAATCCACCTAGAAAAAGATCAATCGGAAGAGAATATGGTGTCAGCGATACAGCTATTAGAAAAACTATGAATCAAAAAGATTATATCCCAGAACGTACAGCTTTAATGAGCGAACAAAGAAGAGAAGAAACTTTTAGATTTAGCAAAGAAAAATTTACAAAAATAGAGGAGAAGTTATATGATTGGATAAATTCGATGCGCCTGTCTAAACTAGCTGTACTGCCTTCACTGGCTAAAGAAAGAGCAGAAGAGATTGCAGAAGAATTCAATATAACAAAAGAACAATGTAACGCTAGTTGGTAATGATTGTTTAATTTCAAATCTCGATATGGTATAAACAATATGTCGCTCCACGGAAAAGAGACTGAAGTAGATAAAAACGATCCTGTTTTATTAGAATCATTAAATAAGTTGTATAATCAAATTAAAGAATATAATGCGAGAACGTGTATAACATGGATGAATGCGGTTTGTTCTTTATATGTTGCCTAGATATAGTTTCTTAATGCCTTCAGAAGATATATCTATTAGGGCGTTCCGCGCAAAGAGGCACTCGAATTTTGTTTAATCATTCCTTTAATAATATAATAATAATGTC
>NIPM01001272.1:0-22681 GCA_002738285.1 Holacanthella duospinosa | reverse complement strand
TTAAAAAAATGTTTGTTTAATTTATTTTACCAACAAACAGGTTGAAAATTTATTTAGGGTCTGTTTTAATTCCAGAAAAAGTGTCTCTTCCGAAAAAAAATTCCCATATGGCACAAAATTTTTGAAACCTCGTTATAATTCTAGAATATTAGTGCATCATAGTGAAAATTGGTTGAGGAAGCAATTAAAATGGAAAGAAATATAGCTAAGAGATATTTTATGGATAGTAAATACATAAATTTATTTTCATTCTTACTATTTTATGCATTCAAGAAACTAAAATTCCTCGACCAATTAGAATAGAATTATGTTTCAAAAAATTTGTCCCATATAGACCGACTCAATTTTAAATCTTCAACAAAAAGAAAACCTTCATCCTTCATATGAAGTATAAAGGAAAAGGAAAGAGATTAAATGAAAACGAACGGGAAGAAATTATATATAAACTTAGTAGCCCTATTTCACCTAGCAAAAGATCAATCGGAAGAGAATATGGTATCAGCGATACAGCTATTAGAAAGATTATGAATCAAAAAGATTCTATCCCAGAACGTACAGCTTTAATGAGCGAACAAAGAAGAGAAAAAAATTTTAGATTTAGCAAAGGAAAATTTACAAAAATAGAGAAGTTATATGATTGGATAAATTCGATGCTCCTGGCTAAACTAGCTGTACCGCCTTCACTGGCTAAAGAAAAGGTAGAAGAGATTGCCGAAGAATTTAATATAACAAAAGAACAATTTAAGGCTAGATGGCAATGGTTGTCTAATTTTAGATCTCGATATAGTATAAACAATATATCGCTCCACGGAGAAGAGGCTGAAGTAGATAAAAACGATCATGTTCTATTGGAATCATTAAATAAGTTGTATAATCAAATTAAAGAATATAAATGCGAAGATGTGTATAACATGGATGAATGCTGTTTGTTCTTTCGTATGTTGCCTAGATATGCTCTCTTAATGCCTTCAGAAGATATATCTAGTACAAGAGGTAGAAAAAAATCAAAAGAACGAGTGAGGCTAATAGTTTGTGCTAACTCTAGCAGGTCAGATAAAATTCCTCTAACTATGACAGGAAAATCAATTGAGCCTGCTTGTAGTAAAAAGAGAAGATTGCCTATCCCATATTTAAATCAAAAATGAGCATGGATTCAAGTTGATGTTTGCAGGAAATGGTTTGACTATGTATTATTTTAACATGATAGAAAGAAAACAAATCTACCAGTATTGCTTATTCTTGATAATGCCCCAGGTCACTTTCATGAATTCGGAGAGACCGCGTTAAAGTGGTGTTTTACAAGCTAATTGCACAAGTTGGAAGCTACCTTACGATATGGAAATAATTGCTGCACTAAAGAAAAGGTACAAACATTTGTATTTAAAGGAAGTCCTTTCTTTTTATAGTCTTAATGAAGATACTAAAGCCCGCAAGAGAGAAAGGGCAAAGTTAATGCGCAGGGGTACTGCTGGAGTAAGCTACGGAAATCCAGCTCATTTGGCTTGGAAATCTTGAAGCCTCGCTTATGGTTCTATTAAAATTTTAAAAAGAATTATTGCGCTATAGCTTTAAATCATTTTTTATTAAATTAATTGATTTAAATTTGAAAAATTAATTAACTTTATTTATTACGCCGTTTCACGCAAAGAGGTAAAGGAAAAAATTTATTATGAGATATAAAAAGATGAAACTTTGTAGTTTATATATATGAACCTTCTACTTTTATTACATCGCTCCATCTTTCAGCTAGCTGCTGAATACCATTCATATGACCCTTTATATTAAGTTCCTGGATAATACTCTCTAGTTGTAATTCCAACTCTTCCCAATTGTCATAATCATTTTCTCTTAACTTCCTCTTTAATTTACCAAAACAATTAAAATCAGGTGGACTTATATCTGGAATATATGGAGGATAATACCAAGTGCGGATTTTGTTATCATCAAAAAAATCCATACAAGCTTTGATTTATGAGGTCTTGTATTATCCTGTAAAACCATAGGATACTTTAATTTATTATCAGGTGGCCATTTCAGTAAAACTTCATTAATAAAACCTATATAGACTTCTGAAGTTACCGTCTCTTTAGGTGCACAAAGCTTCCAATATGCAACACCATTATAATCCATTGCTAGTATAAGCATTCTTTTTCTCTGATAGTTTGATTGTGCTACAATTTGTGGTGGGATTTCGTCCTTAGTTCTCAAAAATCGAGACTGGTCACGCTGAGGTTGCATATATAAAGTAAGTCAAGTTTTACGTAAAGCCAATGTTCTTTTTATTAGGGTTTTTTGTTTTGATAACTGCTCCAAATTATATCTACATGCTAATACTCTATGTTCTCTTTGTTCCTGTGTAAGAAAATGAGGAACCCATTTGCTCAATAATTTCTTCATTTGTAAATCTTCTATTAAATACCGATAAACAGTAGCTTTGCTACAATTTACTAACATGGAAAGTTCGAGGCACGACCAGGCTCTACTTTGAGCAAGATATTTTTTAATTTTCTTAATTGTATTTTATCTTATTAAATGATTACTTGTATCGCCTCCTCTAGTGTCTTCAACGCAAATTTGGCCCTTATTAAACTTAGAAACCATATTTTTCACTGTATTATATTTATGGGCCTTTTCTCCTATCGTTTTAACAAATTTTTTGTGTATTATTCCCGAACTGTGGTCTAGAATTACTCAAAATTTGATAAACCCAAGTTGTTCTTTATCAGTTATTGAATTTTTAATTTTTGTAAGTTATCCATTATAGTAATTTAAAAAAATATGCTTTAAAAATAAAACTGAAGTTATAGAAAATATTATATATAAATCTTGGCACTAGATATTAATTTGCATATTTATTATTAATTAAAGGCGCTTACATTTTTGCGTAAAACAGCGTAATATATGTTTTTAATTAGAAAAAATATATAAATTCCAGAATACATAAATAGCTATAGATTACCGTTTTGCGTCACCAAATAATTGGATCCGGCTAGTTAAATATATCTGCTTTTGGTATGTTAACGGATTGCTCAAACAAGACTGAGTTCCAATATGTTTCCTAGTCATTTGCTATATTTAACTGCACTCTGCAGCGATAAGAATGCTCTAACACCTTCTTTGCATCGAACTATTTGCAAATCTGATAATTATTTGCTGATATCGAGTGCTACTTATACTTAAAAGCGCACCTAGACATATTAATTAAAGGTGCATGAAGCATGATTAAATTGTATCAATTATCTATTGAAGAAAAGGAACAATAAAAAAATTTATGGAAATTAATTAAAATTTCATTAATTAGTCAAGGGAATAATTAAAAATGCATGAAAAAGATAATAATAGCACAAAAAGCCCGGAGGTGGCAAATTAAATATATTGAACAAATCCTAAGTGATACAACCACAGTTAATTTGCGTTTAAATCACAATTGAAAAGGACCCCCAAGCAAGTTAAATTGGTGCATGGAATTGTAAAATTGAAAGACACTTGATTAGAGGAAATTAGAGAAACAGCTACCAGATCAAATAACCGTATATCCCCCCGTATGACAATATAATATCTGGAATAAAATTCTTCTCAAAAAGGATGAAGATAATAGAAAATATTAGGCAGCTACATTCTAATGCTTAAATCAAGCAAAAGAGCAATATACTATCGATTGTAGTATATAAAAGTTTTAAAAAGCTTCTCAGGGAAAGCAAATTTAGATTATCTGACAGCCAGTTTAACATAGCTAGAAAGAAAAAAAGATAGAATCACCTTAAATAACTATATTCGTCACGTACCGTATGCAAAAAGAAAGATTGATTCGACTGTGATAGAAAAGCTTAATGAATACCTTGATAAATATTCAAGGGAATCCTCAAATGAAATCGGAGTTAAATACTTAGAAAGATCTAAAAGAGAAATCTTTAACTCATTTATGTCTGATGGCAATCAAAAAATGAGTTACGGGACTCTTGTCAAGTATTCATCAAAATCCTACAAAAAGACTACCAAATGGACAGATGTATGTGGCCTGTGTGAGTTATCAAAAAAGATTCTCAAAAAGCAATACGAATCACTTAATACAGAAGATCAAAAGGAATACATTTTAACGAAAGAAATATTTGATATTCATATATTTATAACTGAGAACCAGCGGAAGAAATTTAATCTATAAAAGAGAGATTGGATGAAGACGCATGACTTTTAGTATTGGAATACAAAGAGATTTTCAAAATTTCATATAGCTGTAATCAAGTTGGTCAAGACTTTTATGAAAAACGTCAAGTTTCCTGCCTTGGTGCGTGTTTGATTTTTAAATCGGAAGGCTCGGTGAAAAAACATTATCTGAATTTTTTGAGCGAAATTTTGTCGCATGACAGTCTTTTTTCGTCCGATGCTCTAGATATTATTATAGGAAATTTGAAAAGTCGAGCTTTAAACATTTGAATGCTTTTACTCATTGTGGACCCCATTTTAGATCGAATGAATCCATTTACAGTGGAAAAATGTTGTCAGATAGATTTGGGATAGACATCTCTATCAATTTCTTTGGTGAAAATCATGGAAAGAGAGAAGTAGATGGCAAGTTTGGGCGTCTTAGCAAAGTATTGATTATGACACAGAAATTCATAATGTTTATGATCTTAAAGTAGCGTTCAAAGATTAGTTTAAAGTGCGGAAATGGAATAAAGTTTGGTTTGATATATACAAGAGAGAAAGAAGGCCAAACTTTATAAACAAGATGAAATTCAAAGGACTTAAAAAAGTATGTTTTTTTTGTTTATCGGATGTTGTTCGTATAGTAATTTGACAAAAATAGATGAAGAATACCATCAGTTTTATCTTAAAATTGAAAAGGTCGAAGACGAAAGAACGACATCTTACACACTCAAAACCTGCTTTAAAACTCGAATTAAGGGGTTTTTAAATCCTAATATACTTGAAATTTAGAAGGCCAGAGTTGGATAGTTGTAAAAATGTAAATTAATTAGGTATACTTATTTATGGCTTAGGGCCGAGTACGTCCCCCCTCTTGATGTCAATCTTACTATATATACTGTCTTTAAACCTTTTTTCATTTATAAAAATGTATATTACTTAAATTAAAAATTATAAATATTAATTTTAACGTTTTTCATTTTAAATTTTGTGAGAAAAAGAATACAATTATGTTTCAAAAACATTGTTCCATATGGAGACTAAAAGTGGATTTACGCCTTTATTTATGGCAGCACAAAATTTTCATTTAGAAATAGTAAAGTTTTATTTACAGAATGGAATTAATGTAAATGTGACTTGCAAAGAAGGATTCGCAGCTTTATATTATGCATCATTAAATGGACGACCTGAAAAAGTTGGAAATATTTTGAATAAAGGAGCTGATACTACTATTTGTTCTAAAATCGGCTTATTGTCTTTAAATGCAGCTACTTCAAGGGGACTTCTAGATGTAGTTGAGCTACTTTTGAATCATGGAGCTGATATTTACATACATTATTCGGATAGAGGCACAGCTTTAAAACATGCATCTTTAGATAGTCATTTTGATATGATAGAGCTACTTTTGAAGCGTAACGCAAATAAAGATGATTATTTCGTTTTGTACAAGGGTATGACAGGAAAAAGTTCCTAAAGTTTAATTTAATTAAAAGAGTTTATAAGTCTCTTGTGAATTTGAGAAGTGTTTTCAATGTGTTCTCCGTTCAATTCTGATATTGAACGAAGCCTTCTTTTCCAAGAATCAAATACATTAAGACACATTTTGGGTTTTATTGTTGACCACACACCTTTTAATTATTTCCAAACATAATCGAGACTTTCAGCCCTTTTGTTGTAAAGCTTTTGTTTTAAAAACCCGAAAATATAAAAATACATTGGACTAGAATCAAGTGATTTTATTGGGATTTCTTCTTTTGATATGATCTTTATTTCGTTGATTGCTTTTAATCTCTCCGCGTAATCTGAGTGGAATTAGCGATGTGCGAAGATGCTACATCGTGATGTACGAAAACTTTGTTTGTATCATCCCCGTAAAGCTTTGGTATCTCTTTTTTCAAAAGGTTTCAAAACATAATGATTATCAAAAAAACATAATCTATATAGTACTCAGCATTATTAGTTGTTTTTTTGCGGACTTTTAATAAATGAAAGCCTACCTCTCCCACTTAGTGCATCTAATACCATAAACTTCTTACAAAATTCTCCTTTTTAGTACACACATATTCCTGTCTCATTTTTATCCTTAGAATAGAAAATTCTTCTGGATCTATTGCAATCTTGAATGCTAATAAGCGTCTCGTCAAGAGTGACACAAAATTCTGCTCGATTTCTTGCCAGATGTCTCTCTTAGAGCTTACGGAAGTTTGTTTTTCTATTCTTTTTGTGGGGAGGCTGGAGCGAATGAACTTTTGATTTTTTACGAGTAGTTAATTGAAAATCTTGGTGAATTATCCTTCCTACTGTATGTGCTGAGACCTTGGTTTATTAGCTAATATACTTTGCGATGTTGGGTTTGGTTTATTAATATCTAGTTCTATTTTTTAATTAAAGATGGCGTTTGAGCATTTCGAGAATAAGGTTTTGAGCCCTCTATTTGTCCAGATTCAAATTCTCGGAACTTATTACATTTCAATACGTTATATATACTTCTAAGTGACACATTTACATTGTCTTTTAAAATTTCTTCTCTTATTGATTTATTCGTGTTTCCAGATTTGGAATGTACTTTTATTGTAGTGTAGGTTTTGAAGTCAATTTTTGAATACATTATAATTTTTTATTTAAGATAATATTTGGATTTTATGTATTTTATACCCACTTTTTTGAATATGATTAATTTTTCTACTTTCTGATTGTATGGATTATTTATTTACACACAAACGATAGGAACTTTTTCTTGCCTCACCCTGTATTTATCAGTGACCTATCGGTGAATAACCAACTTTTGGACCACGTTTGCCATGTTGCACTACTACCATGAATTTTCTTTTAAAGTGATATATGGACTATCCAAATATCTATAAACTAAATAAATACATTGCTCTATTTGCAATACGCCTTCGTCGCGGTGTGACTACCAAATCGTCGACGGAATACGTGTCCTTGTAGGCTGGTCCCTTTTGAACGCTACCATAAGTGGACCCGAGGGTCTGTCGCCTTTCCCTCCACCTAGGTTGTCGAATCCAGCGTTCATGTCATCATTCTCTAAAGAACGTTCGATTATTGTAGCAGAAGATACACTTCCCCATGATCTTCATCATTTTTTTGTACTTCTATTCCCATTTTGAATACCATTATATATATATTTAAGATAAAGATAGATTTTATTGAAAGAAAGTTTCAATAAATAAAAGTGGCAAAAGATCAACCCAAGGCCTTCTACTCTTGGTCTGTGGTTACCGAAGATCACATCCATGAAGTGATGGTAACTGAATGCCAAAGCTTCAAGGAAACTCTGATCATGATTTTCGTCGAAGATAATCCTCTTAAGTGAAAAACTTAATGACACCAGTGGCAAGCAACTGAGTGATTCGGTTCAATTTGCGGTTGCGTGCATAAGTAGCTTTCTTCCCAAATCTCAGACACGATGTCTTCACTTAAGTACAACTCTCCTTGGAAATGCTTAAAGTTTCCGAATTACATTTCTTCGTCTTGCTCCATGATCAAATTGTTAGCAGGAGTAGGTAAACCAGGGAGTTTGGCATCTTTACTCAAGTACCAACTTTCCTTCTCTATGGGTTTCCGGTCGTAAATGTCCCTTACTACTAACATTCCGTTGATCCATTGTCTTTTTCTATAACGAGATTGTCTAATTTCCTCTTCAGTTTTAACACAATTATCATCATTACTACGATCACCATTACCATCATGGTTACCAACATTATTACAGTCATCATCGTCACCACCAATCTTATCGTCATCAACATGAGTACTAACGTTCCAGATTCGTCCCAAGTTATTACTGTTGTTTTGGTAATGTTTTCTTAATTGAGCATTTAAAAGATCTATGTCTTCTAATTCCTCTTGGGCTGGGAGTGATTCAATATTCATATTAGGAGTTCCAACTGCAGTTTCTATTCCTTTGGTTGTTGCTTCAGTCTTTAAGGAAGCCTTACTTTCTTTGAGCAATTGTCTTTCTATTTCTAAATGACTCACTTGGTGAATGCATTTTGAGATTGATTCCGTCATATTCGCCTCATTGGGTTCCGGTTTAAACTTTAGTAACGAATCCATAATTTTATATTCGCTCCATACATTTATTGTAGTTTTAATAATAAATAAGTTATTAACACCAGAAGCTCTGAAGTTGGTTGGAAAATTGTCTGAAGTTGAGAATCGTGATCAATTTTTCATTGATCATCGAACTAAATTATAAAATGTAAATAGATTGAAGACCTATTGAAATTTAAAAAGTGCGTAATTATGTGTAGATAGAATTGTAAATTCATTTAGTTTTTATATTTTAAAGATATCTCATCTTGGGTCGAAGTTATTGAGGCTTTTGTGGAAATATTGAAATATCTTTTTACATGATCTGTTTATCCTTCATTTCCTAAAACAAAGGGAATTAATCTATGATGTCTGGGAAGCACAAAAATGCGCTTTTTGGAATTTTTTATAGGCAGGAAAAAATGTTAGCAAATAAAAGATTAAAGAATAGAGCTGATGTGAACGTAATTTCTATTAATGATTACAGTGCTTTATTTCTAGCCTTGTACATCGGTAATTGGGTTATTGTAGAATTAATTATGAATTATAATTGATTCAATAATTTTGATTATTTCCTTTTACACTACTTGATCGATCTTTTTTACTTCTATTGATTTCGTAAAATCCACGATGTTATTTTTGTACATTTGAATGAAAATCGATATTTATTCATATGGAACCACAGCATTATAAACTTTTCTAGGACTAGGAGGAAGAACTTTCGAAGATTTCCTTAACCAAAAAGTCATACCCATAGTGATAAACGAAAGCGAAAACCTACATATCATTTTATTTTTGAGGGAGTGAGAATACCATGTTACGGCATATTGATAATGATTGTTTTTGAATTTTATTTCCCTGCTTTTAGCTATTGGTATACCTTGTTCTATGTAAGATTGATTGATATATGGAGAATGATCTAACGAAATTAAATCAAATACAAAATATGCCTGCAATATCATTAATAATAACTGGTAGAGCACCAGTAGATTTGCATAATTCATAGATGTTGACATAATACCATTCATGATTTTCTAAATCGTTGTTCGCCATATAGAATCTTTTCTAAAACTATTTGATAGAAATTAGTACTTTTTCACCTTCATTGAGATACCCAACGATGGTCACTTTCTCTCCCAACTAAATAATAGTTAACGTTTCTAAATACATTATCTAATTTCCTGCTATTGATATTACGAAATTTCGTAGCTACCCAACCACGATTAACAATGATAATTTGACTAAAAAATCAACTAAAATAAGATCGTACCCATTTTCTCTTACCAAAGGAGTGAATATGAAATATCCATTTTCTTTATCATGGACTCTAGGACCTATAAGGATCTCTTTATGGTGCAACAAATAACCCTCGACTTTTAATTTGCGAAATTGATATTCTTCTCTTAATTTATCACTATAAAATAGTTAAATTCTACGACTATCGAACCTTAAATTATAAGGCAGGAAAACAGGGTCCAATTTTCTACGTTCAGAAGCTAACTCAATCAGGGCTTCTTTCCAAAATAATCTTTTACATTGCCAATAACCTAATACACATGTGGTTATTGGTATTATTCCCATCAAATAAGCTCTTCTATATGTTTTGTTTTGCGTATAAATCGCTTTGATGTTGAATTTCCGGTTCTGGTTGAATATTCGCGTCATGAAAACAGATCAAGAATTTTGAAAATGTATATTTAGAAATGATGACAAAATTTGGATAAAGGAATAAAATCCTATTCTTTAAAAGAAGCTAGATCGATCGAACAATCTTATGAACCATTTCTTCTTTTGCAATAAGATGATTAGTTTTTTCTATCCATTTAAGGATAGAATGAACATCTTGAGACCAAGTATCCAACACTTCATTAGGATAACTTTGAGGTTGAAATGAAACGATCCCTTTCGGTCTATCAATTTTGGCAAAAATAGTTTTGTTAACTACCAATTTGGATAAAAACTCTTCTGTTCTCTAATAATAAGATTAAAAGGGTATGTACTTCCAGATCTAAATCCAATAGTTCGGTTAACCTCTTCATATTAATTTTACTATAATACTTCGATATAACTCTAATATTCTACAAATCAAATCAAAGACGGGGTACATGTTCCACAACTCTCTTATGCAATTCCTCCCAAAGCTTAGGTGCAATATCTTGATTTTGAGCAAAGATCGGGGATCCTTTTAATTTATTACCATAGACCTCTTCTATTTTAGGCCATCTGACCAATTCGTTTGTAACAAAATGTCTCGAAAATCCTCTAAACACCATGTCATCAAATCAACACACTGAGGGGTAGAGTTACTGATAAAAAGGTATTTGATCCAAAAACTTATCCTTCATAAGTCTATGTAAGAGATCAGATTGCTCATTATCATAATTAGATAAGATAGTAAATAGGATAACTTTACTAAACACAATCTTAGCATCTTCGTCAGAATCTTTAGTACTGGAAGTGTCATAAATTTCATATTGATATTTAGCACAATTAAGATAATTTTCAGTAGCCAATGCATGAGTAGTTAAAAGTTGATAAAATCTAATTTTCAAATCCTAATAACCACCAATGAAGGGTTAGAGATATGGATAGGAGGGATATACGGTGTTTGATGCTTCTTTGAAATATTTTATATTAATTTTCTTAGAGATTAATTGAGTTCTAATGAGGTCGTTATTTAACAAACATAATCTCATTTGTTCCAAAATGAAATCAGTTTTTTCTCTCTTCTCCATCGAACCAAACGTCTCTACCTACACAATCCCAATTGATTTCAATTAATGGGATGGTAGTGATACTTGTAATTCTTGCAACACATCAGCTGCTTGAGCAATTTTGCCTTCACTTTCTTGAATATCACTTAACATTTTGGTTAATCTAGCCCTTTCCACTTCCACATAAATCTAAATACATTCATCAAAGCGTGAAATACCTTTCCTTCGGTTACGGTACGCAAGGTTTCGAGGAGTTCCATTTTGGTTTCTTTCGATGGTGTTTGATCTAAATAAGTCATAGCTTCTTGAATCATCTTCGTGATAGCCTAACCCAAAAACGAATCAAATTAGAACGGAAATATACGGATTTCATCTGACCATGTTTCTTGCTCAAAACGATGATGACCTCATTCAATTTCGTCCAATCATTAGAGGCTTTACATACAGTTACAAAATGTATTAATAGTTTGGATAAAGAATCAAAATCTGCAGCCTTGATAAATAAATTTAACATTGAGGGAGTACATTTCGAACTTGCTTTTCTAACAAGAACAAGGATTCTAATGCTTGATTTAAATTGCCATTCTACAATCAATAGAGTTAATTGGAGGTAATAAGAGAGATGTTTACTTGTATTAATGTTTGAGTCTCAACAATTATGGTGTTCACTTCGGAACTGAAATCTTTTTCTTTTTTTCTCTCTGGTGCTTGAGACATTTTAAAAGGTTTGCGTAACCGAAATGGATCAGAGCACATTTACTAATGTAAAACACAGGTAGGAAATTTTTCCCAAATCCTAGCACTAATTTTTTTGTCATTATCCAATTGATTATCCAGTTTCTTTGTTCAAATGACTGAATACAAAATAGCTAAAGAAGAGAAAGAAATCTACTATATAAAACTCCTAAAAACGGATATCGAACGTTTAAAGAGAAACAACAAGGCAACTATCAATTTATCGAAAACTGTACCCTCATTCCAATTAACTTTGTGTAAAGCTTATTAATTCCAATGTTGGTCAATTAAGTTTTAAATTCGTTGACCCGCCACAAATGGAAGTCTTCTCCATTGGTAGTTCGACGGCTTATAATTTTGGTTATGTAAAGTCAGCATCGAAATTACCACCTAATTTAATCAAGAAAGAACTTATAAAGTAATTTTTCGTGACTTAATTTTATAGTAGAAAAGTTGAAGAGAATAGACCGAAAGGTATATTACTAAAATGTATTGATTCATTTAGTTAGCGATAAAAAGCCTATTGAAATGTCAAAGTAATTTTTTTCGAGATTTAATTGAATTTAGTGTTAAAACACCAGATAAGAACAAAAGTATCACCAAAAACCCTAATATTATACAGACCGAAAACCTGCTGAGACATTAAAGTAATATATAAATTTATATCATTTTAGTATCGAGACACTGGATAAGTCTAAAAGTATAATTCCTACTTATCAATTTAAATAATTAGATAAGAAACTTGGGAGTAGACCGAAGACCAATCTACTCGATTTATCTAGCGTTTCGAAGCCAAAGATTAAAAGCCAAAAGATCGAACCAGAAGATAATGTTTCTATTAGACAAAAGATTATTCAATTATTAGCTTTAAGAACTATGGCTCTATCTTCTATTGCTAGTAATTTGAAAGCACCAAAAGACAAATTTATCGATACCCTGCGAATCGTACATTCCCAACATCCACTTAATTAATAAAATTGTATATTTGTGATAAGGTAGCTACCGGAGCGGGTGAATATTGGGCTCTCAAACCAGAGGCTTTTAAAGAAGTGAATATAATAAATTGGAAGAAATACAACGAAATAGATCGCGAGACGGTGAACAAAAATGCTCTTGAGGCTTACGATAAATTAAACATAAGTCCTGATTCTGGAATCAGGAAGAATTTGATGAAGCAGAAAACTCCTGTTCAACTTTACATAATAAAAGATAAAGCTGATCAAAAAGAAAGGACAAGTTTAGGTGATACATCTGGATTTGATTATTCGAAAGGTTATGGTTATTCACCCCTCGATTCTACCACCGATACCAAATCTACCAATAATAAGCACCTTAAAGTCGATAAACATGGTATATTGAAAGGTAAAGCTAGTGGTGAAAGTTCTAGTTACACTAATGCGAGTGATGCTAGTGATCTAAGATATTTGCCTCACGATTTAGGAAATATGAATGATAATTTCTCAGTTTCTGGGTCACCTAATCCTAATTCTATGGAAAAGGTTAGTTTTAATACTAGGATTCAAGATAGGGTTTTAGGTATTCCCTTTCTCTTAATTTGTTTGTAGAGGATTATAAGTATAATGTTGTCGTTCCGAAAAATAGAGATGAATTAAAAGAATTGTTAAAATCTTATGAGTCTAAAAAATCCCGTTATTATGAATTGAAGAAACGTTTAACTTATAATCGTTTGAGATTGGATGAATTAGAATCTTTGGCTCCGGATAATAAAAAAGCTCGCGTCTTGGTTTTGAAGAAAATTGTTGATTCACATAAATCTTTTTTCGTAGATATGGAGAGATGGATTATACAATTCAGAAGGTTAAAGACTGAAATCAATACTATGAAAATCGAAATCGAATCTTCTTGGAAGAGATTGAAATAAATTATTTATTAGATCATAATTTATGAGATTTCATAAAATTTATTTATTATATCTTTTTTAATTGGCTGCAAAAGGGTAGTCTCAATGATTAGAAAGTCATTATTTTTTAATGAATCATTTAAAACGTTTAAACAATTCTAGAATTTCTTGATCATTTTATGACTTAACAGAAGTATGAACATTAACAATCAAGTCCATATCAGCACCACTCCTTAAATGAAACTTCGCCATTGACAACACCAACTGAGCTGCAATGAATAAAGGAGCAGATCGCATGTCTGTATATAAGTTAGGATCAACACTATGTTCTAAAACAATCTTTATGACTTTTGATGACCATAAGTTGCCGCTTTTATAAAGCGGTATTATTATCTGGATCTGTTGTATCTACAGTCTATACAAAATGAAACGACCTCGATTTTTTTGACTTGCATTGATTAATAAATAATTGAAAAAAAACTTAATGTCTGTTATAGGAATTTTAATTTAGTATTGTCTAGTTCTTTTTGTATGTTTTATATATTTTATACATTACTGAACTTTTTTACTTGAAATATGGCTTATTTGCATATCCACACCTGCCTATGCATTTCTTTCATACTAGAGAAAGATATCATTGTAGGTAAGATCTTTTCGCCTTAAGTTATTAGGAAGTTTCTATTAATATATATTTGATTTAAAATTGGCAGTTTTCCTTTCCTTTCCTTTCCTCCACATTTCACCATTATTTAACTTCACCTATGCCTGGAGAACAGTCAATAAAGATATGATCATAAAAAGTAAAGGAGATTATATACTCTTACAATTAAACCGCATTGTATTTTTATATTATTTTTGAGATTAAATGTACATTATTTTATAAAAGGTTGCTATTTAGAGGTGCATGAGTTGCAGCGCTACTGAACCATCAAAACTATTCTTAAACTTATAGTGTTTATTGTGAATAGAAATAATTTATATTTTAATATTATCAGTGTCAAAATATATTTAAAAAGAAAACTGTTCTGATTTATTTACTCAAGCAACTTCTGTGTCCTCATTTGTTTTCATTGTCAGTTGGAGGTGAAATTGCCAAAATGCTTAGCATTCAGAGAAAAATTATTATAACTCGGTTGATTTAATTATTTAAATCAACTCTTTGTCATCTTTATAATAGATTTATTGCATTTTAAATTTTTTGGTATAGTCATTGTTGTCAATTTGTTTGTTTTTTGCAAAAGGTCAACTGTTGGTTAATTCGGAACTAGTCGGTTGTAGGCGAACTTTTGTTTTTAATTATGAAACAATTTTTTCACATATTATATATAAAACATAATTGATTTTATATATTTTAAAGTAGTTTTACAGCTATTGATCCTGTGCTTCTTTCAAATTTCAATATTGATTTCTCTCACCCAATTTCTTTATAATGCCGTTCCTGTTTCGATATCAGGGTTTGTTTTCTACATAGTAGTATTGAGTAAGGTTTTATATATATATATTTGTGTAGTTTAATTTATTTGTTATGTATAATTAAAGAATTGTTTACAAATTTGAGTAAGGTCGTTTCATTTTACATGGACTGTATATTTGATCCATCGTCTAGAACCTTTACAACTTCTAAATGTTCTTTTTGAGTTGCACAATATAAGGATGTAATTGCAACTCTAGGATTCATATCACCATTACCAGTACAAATAATTAGCCAAGTTCTAGCTAAAACAGTAGATAAGCCACTTATTTCTAAAGAATCCTTGTTATTTAAGTTAACACTAGCTCCATTCTTTATAAGTAACTTTACTATTTCTAAATCACCATTAACAGCTGCAGAAGATAAAGCTGTATATCCATCTTGGGTAATCATGTTGACATTAGCGCCATACTCGAGAAGTAACTTTACTATGTCTAAATAACCACCGAAAGAAGCGGAAATAAAAGGCGTGCTTGCTCCTGTAGGTACCAAATTAGGATCTAAGCCATCTTTTAAAAGCTGATCTACTATATTTGATTGCCTTTTTGATGCTGCTGAATATAATCATGGATCTATAGTTCCATTATTTGATTGTTCATTTTTTTAAAGATTAAAAATTTTCCTGCTTATAAACAGATTTCAGAGAATAAACTTGGTACTTATTCTTTTTCTCAAATTAATAAAAATTTTAATCAAAAAATCGACCAATTTCATATTGACTGATCTGTTTTCTTCTACCAAATTAGTGTTTTTCTTCGCCAACTTGTCTCATTTCTGAGTGCTGTTTAACCTCACACACGAACTTTCTTAGGAATGATTATTTTTAAAATCAGTTTAAAATCCAAATATCTATATTTTAATGACTATTTTACAACGTTTAAAAACAAATACAAATATGGCACAAAATTTTTGAAACATAATTATATTCTAATTGGTCGAGAAATTTTAGTTTCTTGAATGAATAAAATAGTAAGAATGAAAATAAATTTAAGTATTTACTATCCATAAAATATCTATTAGCTATATTTCTTGCCATTTTAATTGCTTCCTCATCCTATTTTCACTAATATTCTAGACTTATAACCGAGGCTTCAAAAATTTTATCCCATATGTTTAAGAGCTTTTAGTATTGTTTAGTTAATTCGATAAATTGAAAACAAATGTGCAAATAAACTTCAAACAGAAAACAGAAACAACATAAAAAATATTTTAATGATTTATAAAGTAGTACATTTAGAAATTAATTTTGTTGATTAAAAGGATATTAAAATCATGGGACGTAGCCCTTATTTTTAACCTCCTTTTAATTAAGAAAGTATAAGTGGTCTTTCTGTTAAAGTAGTAAAAGAAAGTGTGTTTAATAAATGGAATAATGGTATATTTATACCTCTAAGTGTTTGTAATCCTTGTGCATCAATTGGTGATCTGTATGTTCTCCTTTACTGTTTAAGGGAGATTTGCATTGATTCTCAACACTCCTCCCAATGCATTATTTGGACTGATCCCCATATTCATCAGATGTTCTTGCATCTTTACTTTGCTTAATCCTTTTGTTAATAAATCAGCTAAATTAAAAGTTGTACTTATATATTCGAAGAATATTAAACCAGCTTGCATAATTTCCCTTATATAAAAGAATCTTATACTTATGTGTTTTGATCGATTGTGTAGGACATTATTCTTAGCAATTGCTATAGCACTTAGGTTGTTGCCATAAATTAACAATGGTTTTGGTCTTAAATTTGTTTGTTCTTCATAAATTGAATTTGATTTTAACTTTATTTCTTCGTTTTGTTCTGCTTTATTTTGTGAAGAAATTTTTTCTTCGCTTTTGCTATCAAGGTGTTTCGTAATTGCATTCAATGAATGCTTGTTCTTTTTGGTTGTCTTAGGTAAGCTAAATTCATCTAATAGATTTTTTATCCAAAGACCTTCCTTGAATGCTTCAACTGCTGCATAGAACTCAGATTCACAAGATGACAAACTTACACAGTGTTGCTTTTTTGACTGCCAACTAATACATGCATTGGATAACAAGAATACATATCCAGATATAGAACGTCTATCGATTTTGTCAGAAGTGAAATCACTATCTGTATAACCTACCAAATCATGTTTTCCTATTTCGTACTTAATAGTATAGGTACTTGTATGCTTAATATATCTTTGAATTCTTTTGACAAAAGTGATGTGTACGATATCATAGCAGTTCATATATCTGCTAGCTATTCCAATTGCGTATGCTAGATCAGGTCTAGTAGAGGTCATCAGATACATTAATGAACCAACTACAGAAGGATACGGGTAACTTTTTACTTCATCAGATCCTTGTTTAAGTGATTTATCATCTTTATTATTTGAGTAACCCTGTTTTTGTTTATGTTCGTCTAGACTTAAAGTGGTACCAGGATCAATTGGGGTACTAACTCCATTACAATTAGACATATTGTATTTGTCAAGAAGATTCTTACAATAAGCCTCTTGTCTCATTTTAAGGTAATCATTCCATTTTATAATGTTAATTCCTAGTATGTATCTGAGGTTTCCCATATCTTTCATCTTAAATATCTGTGATAATTTGTATTTTGTTTCTTCCAATAAAGACAGTGAGTTGGATGATAATACCAAATCATCTACGTATATTCCTAGTATGATTTCTTCTGATCCTTGGTGCATATAAAAGATTCCATTTTCATGCTTACACATGGTAAATCCAATTTTGATTAATACATTGTTTAGTTTGATAAACCAATTTCGTGGACTTTGTTTTAGTCCATACAAAGACTTCTTCAGACGGCAGACTAAATCTTTGTTTTCTTCATATCCTTGAGGTTGAGACAAATAAATTTCCTCCTGAATATCTCCATTTAAGAAACCACTTTTTACCTCCATCTGATGCAGATGATGATTCTGTTGTATAGAATAAGCAAGGATTAATCTAAGTGGTGTCATCCTAAGTACTGGCGCTTCATGTCTCTTGAAAATGAACTCCCTCGATTTGCGAAAAATCTTTTGCAACAAGTCTTGCCTTGTATACCTTGGTGTTGTGTATACCGTCTTCTTTTACCCTATAAGCCCATTTGCATCCTACTAAGTTCTTTCCTGGAGGTAAGGGAACAAGATCCCATGTGTTGTTTTCTTTTAAAGCTGCCATTTCTTCGTTCATGACTTGCTTCCAAAAGATACTTTCACTTGGTTCTATTGCCTCCTTAAATGTATAAGGTTCCTTTGTCACAATGGAAAATCCGGAGGTTGATTTCTAATTCGTCTAGATTACCTTGGTTGTTGTATTTCTTCTGGTAATATTTCAGCTAGATTTTTAAGAGGATTTGAAACTTTAGCTTTTCTTTTACTTAGTGCTGTGATATTTGATAAATTTGATGTGGTTTGGGATTCATCTTTATTCTGTCCTAGAATTTCAACTGAATGGTATTGATATGGGTTTTCAATATTATTGTTTTCTATCTGATTTTTCTGACTTCCTGGATACATATTCTCTTCAAAAATAACATCTCTGCTTATTGTTATTTTGTTGGTTTTGGTGTTCAATAATCTATATGATCTTCCATTTTGTGTGTATCCTAGCATGATATTTTTTTCCGATTTTGGTTCTAATTTTTTTCTTTTTTGTTTTGGGATATGAACATGCGCCAAACATCCAAAAGGTTTAAGATGTTCAAGGTCGGGTTGACTTCTATAGAATAACTCAAGTGGGCTACTTCGTTTGTTATTATTATAGATCAAGTTTCTTGTCCTAAAAGCTGTTAAAATAGCTTCTCCCCACAGATCCATTGTTAAGTTTGCTTAATAAATCATTGCACGAAACATCTCGACTAATGTTCTATTTGCTCTTTCTACGACTCCATTCATTTGTGGTGAGAAAGGAGCACTGAACTGTTGTTGGATTCCAAATGTTGAGACTAGATTTTGGAATGCTTTATTTTTGAATTCGGAGCAGTTATCTGATCTTATCTTGATTATTCTTTGTCCTGTCTCTAGTTCAATTTTCTTCATGAATTCTTGGAATTTTGAGAATGTTTCTGCTTTACTTTTTAGTAAGTATACAAAAGATATTTTGCTAAAGTCGTCTACTATTAAGAGGAAGTACTTAGCTCCTCCTGGTGTTATTGAATTCAAAGCCCACACAAATCCATATGTAGTAACTCTATAATTCTTTTTGATTGGTCGTGGATTACGGTTCTAAATGTATCTCTTTTTTGCTTTCCTTTAAGGCAATCGTTACATTTGAGTTCAGTGTTGATTGGCTTTGACTTGAAATAACCTTTTCTAGCCATCAGTTCAACTACTCCCATCGATACATGTCCTAATCTTGTATGCCACAGTTTTGATGATTCTTCCTTTGCTATTAGCGCATTCTGTTGTTCTTCAATTGAGTACATGTTACCAATTCTTTTACAGTTGACAGTAATAGTATTATTTGATATAAGACAAGAGTCTTTCTTAAATTCAACTAGATAGTTTTGATCGATTAACTTTCCGACTCTATTAGATTGTTCTTAATTTATGGGGTGTGATGGACGTCTTTTAACTTTCTCCATTTACATTTATGATTAAGTCTCCTTTACTGACAGCTTTCATGATTTGATTATTGCCCGTATAAATAAGGGGCAGATTTTTATATTCCTTATAATTTTCTATATTTGTGTTTGTACTGGTATAATGTTGACTGACTCCTGAGTCTATGTACCAAATACTTTGACTCTCCTGTTTTTCTGTTACTGTAAAGATATTTTCTTCCTGATTTTCTGAATCTTCTTTTTCTTGACAAAACCTTGCTTGATTATTTGTATTTCTTTTTGAACTACACTCTCGTGCAAAATGTCCCTCATTTTGAAAATTGTAGCATTTTTTGTTGTTTGACTTAGGTATCTGTTCATGTTGCTGTTCCAATTTCCACCATTGAAATTTTGTTCATTTCGTCCCATATTTTCGCTATTACTTCATTTTTTTCTTCTATAGATTCTATTTTGGTTGTTCGTTGTAGCAAATAACTTTTCTTCATTGAATTGCCCTTTTTGCTTCGTTTCTTCGTGCAATAACCTACCTGTAACAAAGTTTAGTGCTAGTTCATTTGGATTCTTATTTTCCAATGCAATTATCAGACTTCCATACTTATCTCCCAAACTGTTTAGAAGTGTCATTACCACATCTTCTTTAACTTTTGCTCCAACTGATTTTAGTTGGTCTGCCAATGTTTTTACTTTGTTTATATGCATAAGGATACTGTCTCCACTTTTAAACTTCAGTGTAAAGAATTTACGCCTCATAAGAGCTTCTTTGCCAAGTTTTTGGCCTCATATAATTCCTCTAATCTTTCCCATATAGACTTGGGATCCGCTTCCATATCTACGTAGATCAACTGATTATCTGCCAAGGCTAAGCAAATAACACTGCGTGCCTTTAACTTCTTGGTGTTCTGGCCTTCTTCCATTGATCCCGATACTTCTTGGGTTGCTTCCTTTACACTTCCTGTCACTACCTACCAGAACTTTCTTTCTTGTAAAATCAAAATGATTTTAACTTTCCATATTTGAAAGTTACTTCCATTAAATTTTTCGATGGTGTTTATGCTAGTGTATTGATTGTTGGGGCTCATAACCTGTTAAAGTAGTAAAATAAATTGTGTTTAATAAATTGAATAATGGTATATTTATACCTCTAAGTTTCTGCACTCCTTGTGAATCAATTGGTGATCTGTATGTTCTACTTTACTGTTTAAGGGAGATTTGATTTGATTCTCAACACTTTCCAGCTAAAGATTATACTAATAAAAGGTACCAACAATTAACTTGACTGCCATCCTCACAAACAGTATTGGGAAAAAAGAGTGCTGATCTCATCGATGAATTAGCTAAAGTTCAAGGAACATCAGCAAAATCTATATACCTAAAAGCATACAACTCCAAAAATGGTCTAAACAGGTTTTATTCGATGATTTGGTTGCTTTGTAGGTGGAAGTTGTGATGTTTTAGGTTCTTTTCAAGCTATACATTAGTATCTGAAGCAAAAATATTCACAAAAAAGATTTAGATAAAGAAATTAATGGACATAGTTGTGGTGATTTGGTAATCTTTGACCTTTATTTACAGGGCTATTCATATTTATGCACCCATTTATTCATTTTTATCTACCACTTTATTCAACTTTATGCACCCATTTATACTACCTGATAATAATTTTGATCTTTTTGATAAATCACAATATTAAAAGTTAAAAGCATTGATTTATTTATAAACAAGACTTTTTCTTGTGCTATTGTCACCATTTTGAAAAAAAATGCCATGATCTCAGTATTTTTAATGAATAATCGTCTCAAATCTGTTTTTTTATTGTAAAACTTAATATGAAATGTCCTTGGGCTTTGACTTAAGAAAAATAATTACGTTTTTTATAGTTTTTAAAGTGTTATTTTAGATTGAAATACATAACTTTTTGGTGATTTTATATAAAAATAGTTTTATTATAGAATGTATTTAATTTAAATAATTATTTTAACCCTATAAGAAATTTCATGCAAATTCTAGAGTCTATATGCATATTAAAAAAACCCCTAAATAATTTCCATGGATTTAGGGCTCAAAATTTATATATTTTTTGTTACAGTTGCATGAAATATGGCAAGATTATTTCAAAATGTAATATAATGCTAAATATTCTACAGAAGAAAAAAAATAACATGTCCATTTGTTTTTAAAAAACTTATTTTATTATTTGTGATTATCCGCTTCCACATATTTACTAAATTCTAGATTTTATTGTATAAAAACACACCATAAAATGAATTATTTATCAAAAAGTTAATTTCCATATCATTTTCATAACTTCTGTAGAAGTCAGTGATAATAATCTCGATATTTTGATAACTTGTATAGAAGTCATTTCGAAAACATCGATTTTTTTCGACTTCTATAGAAGTTGTGACTTCTTAAAGGGTTAATTTTTTATTCAAATTTAAATAATTATTAAGGCGTTCCGAGCAAAGAGACACTCGAAAAAAACTAAATAACAAATTTACTATAAAAGATATAAAGTTAAAAAGTAGCATATTTATAGATACGAAACTTCTGCATCTATTAAACTTCTCCATCTTTCGGGTAACTTCTGGACACCATTCATAAAACCTTTAGCATTAAGCTCCTGAATTGCACTTTCTAGTTGATTTCTAGTTCATGCCAATCATCATAAATGTTTTCCTTTAATTTCCTCTTTAATTGCTCTAAAAAATTGAAATCAGGTGGGCTAATATCAATGCTATAGGGAGAATGATCACAAACCCAGATATTTTTATCAATAAAATACTGCTTTCTGAGACTTGATTTATGCGGCTTAGCATTATCATGTAATATTATAGGTACCTTGAATTTCTTATCAGGTAATCATTTGTCTAATAATTCAACTAGGAAGTTTTTATAGACATCTGAAGTTACAGTCTCTTTAGGAGCACAGAGCTTCCAATAAGCAACACCTTGAAAATCCATTGCTATTATTAACATTCTCTTTCTTTCATATTTTAATTGAAGTACAAATTCAGGTGGGTCTTCATTCTTATTTCTCCAAGATCGAATCTGGTCATGTTGGGGTTGTATGTATAAAGACACCCAAGTTTTATATATTGCCAAAGTTCGCTTAATTAAGTTGTTTTTTGTCGGTAAGAGTTGCATATTGTTTTTACATGCTAACACT